>JAECUM010095443.1:0-229361 GCA_016617855.1 Megalonaias nervosa
TGAAAGAAAGATAAAGTTAATTACAGATAACCTCTGATCAACATTGTCTTCAGCTTTTAGCACATTATTTTTGTACCCCACTTTATTTACTGGAATAATTATGATCCAACTCAAAATTATTTAATCCCTTACAATGATACACAACTTACTGAGCATTTATATTATTGGAGAATTTTGTCACTAGTTGTATTTTAACTGAAGCTGACTAGCCATAGGTATTATAAGTCACAGGAGTCGGATGTTTTAATCAATAAAAATTTATCCACTCTGACTCCGGATGTTGCATATAGCTGCTTCCGGTTTCATCACGTTGTTATTTGCACCTGTGTTGTGTACAGTTTGACATATTAACTAGTTTTAGGGTTTTTTTTGTTTAATTTACCAAATTACATCAGGTCATAGAAATAGTGATGTCATGAAACAGAAAACGATACCGAACATCTAAATTCCTACCGTGTCTGGTACCGAGATCGAAAAGGGGTGGGTGTATGATAATGTTTAGTGATTTTCAAAAATTCGAAGAGCAACTTTAATTGGGTCTGAAAAAAAAATCTTGTATATTAGTTTGGTTGAAACTAATATGATGACATATAAAACCAATAAAATATCCATATAACTCCCACTGAAATAATCATGAATGACCAAGAAAAAGATACCGTAATTTTGATGATCCTGGCTGTGTACGCTTTTCCGCCTAATTTTGCTCTCACCAAGTCAATTCCATCATATTCTTCATAATTGCTTCTCTGCACTTCTACTTACTTAAAAGAAATGATATTGAAAATATTCTCATCTGTCCATTCCACGGGAGTCCACGTTTTTTGTTCGAGATTTTTACTTGTTGCAGAACCGTTTGGCTGCTATTTCGTTTGTGGGGCAAAAGAAGGCTCAGCTGCTGAAATCTCGAGTGTATATTAACCAATCATATCACGTCTTCTTTCACAGTCATCCAATCAGGATAATCGTTGTTTACTTATTTCAGTTTTTATGGTAACTTGGCAGCCAGTGACAAAGTCAATAAAATATGTAGTTTATGACAGTAATGGACAAAAATGTTAGAACAAAGTCATTGAAAGCTTTTATAGCAAGTACATTTTGTTCATGCTGGCCAGAAAATATTTTCCCATATTAATCCAGAACTACTCAGGTTAAGTACACAAGTATTGAATAAAAGATCTCTATGAACATTTATACAGTATCATATCATTTTAAAAAAAATATTCACCTTTATTGTGAGAAGTTTGTATGATGAATTTTCATGAACATTTTATGAATATAATGATATAGAAATTTCATATACATTTTTAAGAAATATCTTGGTGGTGCATCAAAGTACTTGAATTGTTCATGAAGCAAGTTCATCACATTTCAGAAACTTCAAAGATATTATAATAGTTCATAAAAGTTTGTCATTGTGTTCATGAACTCAAGTACATGATTCATCAAAATTCTTGAAGTGTTCATGAACTTAGTTGAGGAACTTTCATGAATATTTGTTCATGAACTCAAATGATGAACTGATCGTGAACATTTCAAGAACATTCATGAACAGTTCATGATTGTTCATGAAGTCATGAATTTGTTTTCGTAGGGGTACCCATGTTGGTCAAGTGGAGACTTGGACTCCCTTGGACCAGGGTGAGATATGAGAATCATCTATAAAGGCAAACACTTTAGACGACTTGGCCACCCCTACAAATCACTAATATAAAGACCCTTGGCCACCTGGCTCCCCTACAAATCACTAATATAAAGACCTTTGGCCACCTGGCTCCCCTACAAATCACTAATATAAAGACCCTATTAATGGCTTGGCCACCTGGCTCCCCAACAAATCACTAATATAAAGACCCTTGGCCACCTGGCTTCCCTACAGATCACTAATATAAAGACCCTATAAATGGTTGTCAATCTTTGCAGACAACACAACCTATTTCCCATTCCAGGAACTTAACTGTTCATGAAAATGTTTTTTTGTTTTATTTCCCCAAACATTTATTTTTTATTCACATGAAAGTAAATAAATTCACTAGAAGCTGTTATTTATTCTTATCAAAGTAAACAATATGGTTGTGAAAATCTCCAGAAAATTCTAAATAAATTCAAGACAACGAAAAATTTTGACATGATCTTGTGTATCAGTGACTTGTAGATACAGTATAAACTTGCTTATAAGACAAGTCAAACTACAAACAACAAAGAACCCAATCTGCTGTAGCATAATGCACCGGCAGATCTGGGTGTGCAGTTTGTAGTTGGACTCCTAATTGAGTATATACGGTAAGGCAAAAAAAATGTGTGGTTCTGGTTACATTGAACAAATTATTGGTAGCAAGGTCAGTATACATTTTTTGTTGTTGGGGTCCAGACGGACTTAAATGAAGCATAATGTAGAAAATAAACGTCATTTGCATCCTGGATTTAATTTCAAACATAGTTACCTCCTTGTCAATTTTTTTTCTCCCAAAATTTTAAAAATCTTTTATAAAATTATTGTCCACACAAATAAAAAATGCAGGGTCAATCAGGTAAACAGAACCATGCACATTTTTTATTTGGCCATATGAAAAAATGAAGTTATATGAGGCTATAAATTTAGAAGAAAAATTATGTAAAATGAGGCTGTTTTTTTGGAAGAATCGCAAGGATTACCTCCACTTGGTTGAAATGTTGTGATTAGTTAATCTGAAAAGTTTTCATTTACTTTCTGTAGTCACTTTTGAGGTGAACACCAATATTAAGACGGTTCTGTATTTATCCTGTGCTGTAGTACATTAGGAATATATTCTGAATTTCATGTCATATTTTTGCAGGGTCCAATTTAACTGTGCGTCGAGGAAGTGAGCCTGCCTTGAATACATTAGAGGATGAAAAGCCAGCCAATGGACACATATTTAATGGATTAAGCATTAAAAAGGTTAGAAACATTTTTTTTGAAAGGCAATGAATACTTTCATTTTCTCACACCATTTTGTTTTAATTGTTTTCTTTCCGTTCCATTAAGTTGCTGTAAATGTAAAAATCATTTACTTTTGCAGTTAGGGACTGCTCCGGTGGCCTAGTGGTAGTGACTGCGTTTAAAGTAGTAGGTCGCGGATTCGAACCCTGGCTGAGTCATACCTAAGACTTATAAAATTGGTACTAACAGCTGCCTCGCTTGATGCTCAGCATTAAGAGATTAGTGTTAGGACTGGTTGGTCTGGTGTCAGGATAATGTGACTGGGTGGGACATGATGCTACATGTCTGTGGCATGATGCCCCAGTGCTAGACATCACTATGAACTGCCATACTGCAGACATCATAGCAGTATGACTGAAAACACACACACACACACACACACACACAGACACATCAGATCTTGTTAATATTTGCAAAAGATAAATTTTGCTTAATACTGAAATTCTTGGATTGGCGAAGGGGTTCTTTTATTTATGCTGAAGGATTCTTATTCGTTGGATCGTTAAATTCACAATTTGGAACAGCATCAAAATCCTCAAACTTAATTGTAAACCCCATGAAAAATATAATTCTCTGAGTAATCCTGTCCAGGTTGCATTACAATAAGGAATATTGTGCAGAACATATCAAGGTTATATCTTGCATTTCAATTGGAGTTGAGTACATTGCCCAGGGACATACCACAGTAACCGACCTGGAATGTTGTAGAAAATATTTCATAACTGATAGACTTGGTACAACATCTTTATAGTTGTGTGAATTTCAATTACATGGATGTATAAACTCATTAAAGTTGTAATTTTTATCTAGACAGGATTTACCAGAATAAATGATGATTATCTAGACAACAGATTAGATGTTTTGAAGACTTTGGCAGTAGTTGGAACAACATCAAAGTCCTGATAATAAGAATTCAGACTGGTTGTTATTTCTTTAAAGTCCTGATAATAAGAATTAAGACTGGTTGTCATTTCTTTAAAAATGGGGTTGGATGAGTTTAGGATAAACTGGTTGTTTATCTATCATTGGGTAAAATTAATTTATCTGCCGGTAGTGGTACATTGTTATGGCTGTTGAAGAATTAAACTTTCGTAGCTTGAAGTAAAGATATATTTGATTTATAAATTGAATTTATGCTTATTGAAATGAAAACCGTTAAACTTATATTAATTGCATTAAGCTATGGGACTTAAGGAATTAGACTAGATAATCCTTTTAAAATGACTTAAGGAATTAGTTGGATAGTCCTTTTCAGATGCTTAAATGATTAACAGGATGAAATGTTAGATTCTTTTAAGATTGTTTTCAGTCTTTGCAGTAAAAAAAAAAAATGTGTGTATTAAAGACCAAACTTTAAATTGTTCACATTTAATTTATAAGCATAATATCATCTTATTACATTCAGAAAGATTTTGTCTGGAAGTTAATATTGATAGGGAAGCTCGCAAACATAATTAGTTTACATTTACATCCATCTGTGTTGGCTGACCGACTTTAACATGTAGAGCTGATGATGGCTTGTTATAGTCCCTGCCTGGTATGTTTGTATACACCTGGAAAAATAGGTTGAGGGGTATTCACAAACACTTCTGTATTTTACTTCCTGCCCACATGTTGCACCTGTTCTCAGTGCCTTTTGGCTATCTAGCCATAGTCATCTTTTTAACAATGACTGATAGAGTTAAAATAATTATTACAGTAATTAAAGTTTTAATTGAAATAATTGAAGTGGGAAATGGATTTTGAATCTTTGAAGTCATTATGTTTGGTCATCATTACTAAACTTCAACGAATTTCACTGTTGCTATAAAGCATGAATTAAAAAACCCAGCAACAAAAATGATACTTCTATGGTAACAATATAACCCTGTCCCCAATCCACAGTTTAACCCCATCCCTGATATACAATACAACGCCCCCAATCCACAATATAATCTCATCCCTAATCCACAGTATAATTCCACTAATCCACAGAATGATCCAATCCCCAGTCCATAATATAGCCCCATCCCCAATCCACAATATAACCCCATCCCCAAACCATGAATTTAGGTACTGATGAAAACGTTATTCTCAAAACCATGAAAATTGATACCCACAAATATAGAGGAATTCATAATAAATCAATTTCCAATGATTCATCGGTTAGTTTTTGGCTCATTTGTGTTTAATGGCACATCAGCACATATATATTATTTAGTATTGATAAAATGGGAGTAAATTTCTTGCCCAGAAATGCACCACGGTCTGGGCAGGATTCCAACATCCCACCCATAGATTGTGAGTTCAGGATGCCAATCAGTGAGCGTGAACAATAGCATGAACACAGTGTACTATTTCTTAAAAGTGACTGATTTTCAGAAGTCACATGAACACCCTATAGTCACAGTCTGGTGAGAGTTACTCATTCTTAAAACAATCACATGAATACAGTTAGATTTCTCCAGCAACATGCCTGATTCAAGGGTATGTCATCATTACAACATCTGGTGCTGAAGCCTTTTGCTATTTAACCTTAATATAAAATAGTTGGGATATTTAGCATGTATATAATTGCAGAATTTTCCTTTTGCTTTTCAAATAGGAAAACATTCCCTGTTGTCAGTTTATCAAATAAGTTTTAATGTTCCTACGTTGTACTGTCTGCAGTTTCCTGTAGGATTGCCTTAGTTGTCAATATGGACTACATCTGCAGTTTCCTGTAAGAATACCATAGTTGTCAATAAGAACTACATCTGCAGTTTCCTGTAAGAATACCATAGTTGTCAATAAGAACTACATCTGCAGTTTCCTGTAGGAATGCCATAGTTGTCAATAAGAACTACATCTGCAGTTTCCTGTAGGATTGCCTTAGTTGTCAATAAGGACTACATCTACAGTTTCCTGTAGGAATGCCATAGTTGTCAATAAGAACTACATAAGAACTATATCTGCAGTTTCCTGTAGGAATGCCATAGTTTTCAATAAGAACTACATCTGCAGTTTCCTGTAGGAATGCCATAGTTTTCAATAAGAACTACATCTGCAGTTTCCTGTAGGAATGCCATAGTTTTCAATAAGAACTACATCTGCAGTTTCCTGTAGGAATGCCATAGTTGCCAATAAGAACTACATCTGCAGTTTCCTGTAGGATTGCCTTAGTTGTCAATAAGGACTACATCTGCAGTTTCCTATAGGAATGCCATAGTTGTCAATAAGAACTACATAAGAACTACATCTGCAGTTTCCTGTAGGAATGCCATAGTTTTCAATAAGAACTACATCTGCAGTTTCCTGTAGGAATGCCATAGTTTTTAATAAGAACTACATCTGCAGTTTCCTGTAGGAATGCCATAGTTGTCAATAAGAACTACATCTGCAGTTTCCTGTAGGATTGCCTTAGTTGTCAATAGGGACTGCATCGACAGTTTCCCATAGAATTGCCTTAGTTGTCAGTAAGGACTGCATCTGCAGTTTCTTGTAGGATTGAATTGTTGTCAATAAGGACTGCATCTGCAGTTTCCTGTAGGATTGAATTGTTGTCAATAAGGACTGCATCAGCAGTTTCCTGTAGGATTGAATTGTTGTCAATAAGGACTGCATCAGCAGTTTCCTGTAGGATTGAATTGTTGTCAATAAGGACTGCATCAGCAGTTTCCTGTAGGATTGAATTGTTGTCAATAAGGACTACGTCTACTGCTGTGTGTTTCGTTGTAGGCATTGGTATTTGCACCAAGCATTCAGTAATAAACGGTGTATATGTCTAAACCATAACGTGATGGAAGTCTGTAGTAAATGTTATGATAATGTAGATATGTTATGTATATATGTTTTACCTGTTTGGTGCAAGTTTTGAGTCCAATGATTTTGTTTGACTTCAGAGTAATACATTATATATCTATGATGGGTCACATAATGCCTTACAGGTCATAATTATAGAACATGTAACCATTTTAAAATTTGCTCAGAGCTTATTTATGTAAGAAATTATCTCCACATGCATAAAAAATATTACATTTTTTCCAACTTTGAGTTAAAATGTCAAAGCTGAGTTGTTGAGATGTTTTGGGTAAAAGAATCCCAATCATCACCTTAGTCTTAACAGAGTAACAGAGTTGAATAAAAAATAACTTCTGATGCATGTATTGGATGTTTATTTGCAGTTATTAATGTTGAAATTATTAAATTACATTGCAACTTTAATTTACTCATCATTTTCAAAAACTGTGCAATAAGTAAAGAGCTGCAGTAGCCTTTGAATCATACACGGTCACTGGAATTG
Source organism: Megalonaias nervosa (assembly GCA_016617855.1). NCBI lineage: Eukaryota > Metazoa > Mollusca > Bivalvia > Unionida > Unionidae > Megalonaias > Megalonaias nervosa. The sequence continues at coordinate 7,221 of JAECUM010095443.1, forward strand.
CAAAAACATGGTACGTTATACAGCTTAAAAAATCTAGTTTTAACATTGAATTGATCACTTTCATGTCTAGGTATACATGTAAAATCTTATTCCATTGGCCATAGATAATTAGGTGTTAAGTAATGCTGTTTGATAAAAATCTTTAATCTCTGTATCTACAGTCCATTATTATTGTTCCTAATTACATGTGATATTATTGTTCCTAATATACGCTTCACGATAAGGTCACTAGCAGACCATATTCTGCCCATTTTACCTGGACAGTGGGCAACCTGGCAGTTTGTCCTATATAGTTTAGTTTAGTTTAATCCTCTTCGTGCCTAGTTGGCACATAGGGCGTCCACCGCTGCCCTCCATCGGTCCCTGTCCTGTGCCACTTTCTTTGCTTCTCCCCACGATAGTTTCATGGTTTTCAGCTCGGCATTGAGTGTTCTTCTCCATGTGTTGGCAGGGCGTCCTCTATTTCTCTTCCCTTGGGGATTCCACTCTAGGGCGTGCTTCGCGATGTTACTGCTGCCTTTTCTCCAAGTGTGGCCCACCCATCGCCATTTCCTTCTAGAGATGGTTACAGTGATCGGCTCTTGCTTTGTCCTTTTCCAGAGTTCTTCATTGGACACTTTCTCAGGCCACCAGATGCGAAGGATCTGTCTCAAGCACTTGTTGATGAAGACTTGGAGCTTCTGGTCCAGCGCCTTTGTTCGTTTCCATGACTCAGAGCCGTAGAGCAACACTGTCTTCACATTGGTGTTGAATATGCGTATCTTGGTGTTGAGGCTGAGTTTCCTGCTGGTCCAGATTGGCTTGAGCATGGCGAAGGAATGACGTGCTTTGCGGATTCTGGCTCTGATGTCCTCGTCTGATCCTCCTTTGTTGCTCACCTTGCTTCCAAGATAGGGGAATACTTCAACATCATCCAGTGCTTGTTCTTCCAGAGTGATGGGGTCAGTTTGCTGAGCATTCATGTGCATAGACGTGGTCTTCTTGCCATTGATGGATAAGCCTACTTTGCTAGCAGTTTCTTGTAACAGGGTCGTTTTCTTCTGTATGTCTCCCCAGTTATGTGACAGGAGGCAGATGTCATCAGCAAAGTCCAGATCTTCGAGCCTATTCATCATGGTCCACTGGATCCCCATTGGTCTGTCAATGCTTGTTTTCATAACCCAGTCGATGACTATAGAGAAGAGCAGAGGAGAAAGAAGGCAACCTTGTCTCACTCCGGTAACAACCTCAAAAGCTGGTGAAAGAGTGTTGTTGTGGATAACCTGGCAGCTAGTGTGGCTGTAGATGCTTTGCAGGGCTTCCACGACCTTCTCTGGCACTCCATAGTGGCGTACAATCTTCCACATCGTGGCTCTGTCCACCGCATCAAAAGCCTTTTGGAAGTCTATGAAGTTCAGATACAGTGGTGACCGCCATTCCAGACTCTGTTCAATGATTACGCGTAAGGTCGTAATTTGCTCCATGCAAGATCTTCCTGGTCGGAACCCGCTTTGCTCTTTTTGCAGTCTGTCGTCTATCGCCTTCTGAATCCTTCCCAAGACAAGTCGAGTAAACACTTTGCTGCACATTGAGAGAAGTTGGATCCCCCGCCAGTTGTTACAGTCCGCAGGGTCCCCTTTCTTTGCAGCTTCACGATGTACCCTATGCTCCATTCTTCCGGGATCTTGCGCTGTTCCCATGCTGCTTGGACCAGGTTGAAGATTATTTCAGCTGTCAGCTGCGGGTTTGCCTTGAGTGCCTCTGGTGGGATGTTATCCAGTCCTGGTGCTTTTCCTCGCTTTGTCTTCTTGATAGCCATGATGAGTTCCTCCATTGTAAATGGCTCCAAGTTTATATTCAGATCCTCCCCGGGTTGGATGTCTGGTGGGTCTGTTACTGGAGTTCCGTTGAGGGTATCCTTGAAGTGCTCTTGCCAGCGTTCTAACTGCAGTTCTGGATTGCTGATGACATTTCCTTCCTTGTCTTTCACTGGTCTCTGCGGGTTGGTGGTCTTTCCAGCTAGGAGTCGTGTTGTGTGGTAGAGTTCCTTCAGGTCGTTTCTTTGTGCCGCTTTCTCGGCTTCAGATGTCAGCTCTTCTATCATAGCTCTTATCTTTCCTAGCACTCTTTTTCACTCGTTTGTTCTGCTTGCTGTATCTCTCTTGCAAGCGTTGCTTCTGACCTCTTGTCCTCGCTTGATCCAGTTTCAGCTTTATTTCCCTTCGCTGCTCGATTTCATGGATGGACGCTGCTGACAGCCAAGGTTTGTACTGTCTTCTCCTTGTCCCAAGTACTTCCTCACACTTGCCAACAATGGTATCCTTTACGCGTATCCACTTCTTCTCCAATCCCGCTGCTGACAGCTCCTGGAGTGGTCCTTGTTCTTCCTCGTCGCTTAGGTCGGCAAGAGCTTCGAAACGGTTCCTAAGTGTGTCCACAAAGTTTCTTTCCAGGTTTTTGTCCTTCAGTTTAGAGACATCAAAGCGCCGTTTCCTTCCATCCTCCTTCTTCGCTTTTGTGATCTTTGCCTTGAATTTTCCGATGACGAGAGAGTGGTCTGTGTTGGCATCGGCTCCTCGGTATGCCCTGACATCCTGCATGTCACTTCTCCACCGCCTGGAAATCATCATGTGGTCGATCTGGTTCTCTGTCGTCAGGTCTGGTGACCTCCATGTCACCTTGTGGATTCTTCGATGCTCAAAGAGCGTCCCTCCTATAACCAGGTCCTTGTCCTGGCAGAACTCGAGAAGAAGATCTCCGTTTTCATTTCTCTCACCACACCCATGTTGACCCATGGTAGCCTCCTCGCCATCTTTTCTCTTTCCCACTTTGGCATTGAAGTCGCCCATGACTATCACAATGTCTCTCTTAGGAACCTTCAACATCGCACTCTCTAGCTGCCCGTAGAATTCTTCTTTTTTCTCCCACTCTGCAACGTTGGTCGGTGCATAGCACTGTATGATGGTGACCTTTTGGAAGCGTGACTGAAATCGGGCTGTCAAGATCCGCTCACTGATGGGGTTCCACTCTAGCAGGCTTCTCTCCGCACGCTTAGTCAGCATTATGCCCACACCGTTCCGATGTTCGTCTTCCTCGTTTGGTGACCCCGAGTACAGTAGCACATGCCCTGTAGAGAGGGTGGTCATCCCTGCTGTGTTCCATCTGACTTCACTCAGTCTGAGTACGTCTATCTTGTACCTGTCGAGCTCTCTGGCTACTTGTGCCGCTTTTCCTGTCTCGTACAAAGTCCGTATGTTCCATATTCCAATCCGTAAAACATGCTTTGGGGACAGGAGGTCACTAGTGGCCTCCTCTCCCCGGGGTCAATTCCGTCTAGGGTCCGTCCAGTTTTCTTCTGCGGTTTTCGTTTCTGTAGCGGTAGGGTGTTTTACGTGGCTGGGTTGCTAGCCCCGCGCACAACCCTGCTCCTTTTTCATCCGGGCTTGGGACCGGCAATGGCAGAGTTAGTTTGTCCTATATGCAACCACCTAAATTGACCATCTTGGACAAGGCACACTGAAGCAAAATCAACTTAAAATTTACAAATATACTAACAGAAAGCCTGATACGCATTCTGCTTATGTATGTACATTTTGTAACAGTATCTTCAGATTCAGTGAATTTATTTCAACTTCCACATACCAGATAAACTCAGTGGTAAATCTGCCAGCATACCACAGATATGGCTGCTGATGATGTCATTTGGGAACTATCTGTTACATGTGATGTGATTGTTCCTACTTACATGTGATATAATTGTTCCTAATTACATGTGATATAATTGTTCCTAATTACATATGATATAATTGTTCCTAATTACATGTGATAGAATTGTTCCTACTTACATGTGATGTCATTGTTACTAATTACATGTGATATAATTGTTCCTACTTACATGTGATGTCATTGTTCCTACTTACATGTGATGTCATTGTTCCTAATTACATGTGATATAATTGTTCCTAATTACATGTGATGTCATTGTTCCTAATTACATGTGATGTCATTGTTCCTAATTACATGTGATATAATTGTTCCTAATTACATGTGATGTTATTGTTCCTACTTACATGTGATGTCATTGTTCCATGTGACATAATTGTTCCTAATTACATGTGATATAATTGTTCCTAATTACATGTGATATATTTGTTCCTAATTACATGTGATGTCTATTTCTCACCCATGCGACAGAGAAATCTAGCTGTTTTGCTAACCTTACTTTTCTTATATCAGTCATCTCAGACCAGTCGACTCAGTCAAGGTGTCCATGTGCTCAGAACTACTTTTAAAAAAAGAAACCCTTGTTGTCTTCTGCTGTGCCTGACGTAGTTGTTCTAAAATCAAACAACAACAACAAATATATAACAAAAACATAGTAACTTAAGGTCAATCCATCTTTGAGAACACACCATACAAAAACATTTCAAGAGAGACAAAGACACACACGCACATGATGTCAAGCTTTTTGGTATTATGCTAGTTGGTTCCACACAGCATGGTCAATTTTTATCCTATATACAGGCCTAGCTCAGTACATTTTCAGGTCAGCGTCACTAAATGTAGCTAAAGCTACCTAACTAGTTTTAAATTCTTCTTGTGAAACAAATTATATAATTTTAGCTACATTTAATGACACTGACCTGAAAATGACTGTGCTACAGATAGGATAAAATTCTCAATGCTGTGTGAAATGAACTATGACAGAAAACACTGATCCATGCACAAAGACTATAGACCTATACACTTCATAGCCTCCCAACTCTCTTAACAACAACAGAAAACTTAGTAACAGCTAGAAATGTGCTATGTCAAACATGCTTTATTCTAATTTTGTTAAGCATCTCCATTGTGCCCCAGTTGAATACAAAATATACCTACAATATTTAATGACAAATAATGCACTTACCAGCCAGAAGGAATCATTTATCCGTCAACACATTAATCCATAATCAAATTTCACTGTATCACTTGCCATATTTCTGAGACAGAAAATTTTTTTTCAAAGACTCCATTAACTTGAAAGTTTAGCACATGGTTATCTGCTAGGGTCCGTATTTGGAGGGTCTTTTATACACTGGGGCAATTTTACAATCAATATTAAGGACAACACAAGTATGTCACAAACAGTTTCACCTCCTCCAAAGAAAAGGAGAATTATATACGATAGTGACACAGATCTCTAATTACCCATGAATAATCTAATGCAAGATGTTACTCTTCGTTACAGCTTGTACTAAGTATAACTACATTAGAGCTGAGTACCCAGTGTCGTTTCATTATTTACAATGTAACTTTTCAAAATTGTAACTGATGAAAGGAAACATTTTTTTGTAATAAATATTAATTATTTATTGTTAATTTCATATAACATCCATATATTAAATGTGATAATACCTCATTACTATGCAACATTTTATGTTGTTATTTTTCTTTGCTCACACGTATAAACTGTGTACTTCGGATGCAACGGTCACACCACAGCCCTCATTAACATATTTGTATTAATGAGCTGCATGTAAACATTTAGACGTGAACTATATTACACTAGTGAAGAGTTCTTTTTACTTTAAAGGAAAATATTGGGTGAGAAAAATAATCTACATTGGGGTTTGGACTGAGACAAGGAAATCCAGTCGCAGGGTTACATTATATGACTCTCCACTCTGTAAGTCTCGTGGAGAGACAAATAATGTAACCCTTTGACTGGGATTTCCTTGTCTCGGTCCAAACCCCAACATAGATTCTATATATGTTCTTGTAATGAAGACATTGATATTGCACATGACATTTATATACCATTGTTTCCCACATTGATTGCATTTCACATCTTCAGTTCTCCCCTATCATGCACCCCTTTTGACAATCTGGGCAGGTAGGAAATGTGATATGTAGCCCATTCTTTCCAGTCGCCTGACTAGATGTCAAAAATTTGGTCAGGGAAGAATGTAATAGAAAACCAGTCAATTTCATTAAACATAGGTGTCAAAATGTATCTACCTGGATCTTCCCTGAAACCTTATATCCATCCTTGTGGATGCCAGGTTATCATTTTCAGGATGATTTCTATGGGTCTTTGATCAGAGAAGGGAGGGTGAGGATGATGATTTTAGGTTTTGACTTGGTACATGTAGGTGCAGATAGTTGCCTGTGTAAATGATTTGATGGGGGAAAATAAATAATGGGCCTACAGGGAATATCCAGTTCCCCTACCCATTTTACATGTATTTAGTTCTTTTCTTGATTAGTTATGATTTTCAGCACAGAAAGACACATTTGAGATTCCTTGGAGATATGTCAACATTAATTTGTCATGGCATGGTCAAAAGTATTTTCATTTTTAAATATCACGGATAGCATAAAGCAAATTCTTAGGAAGTAGTTTATAAATTTTGATGAGATAGTTCCAGTGATCATTTGGATAATAAAAACAACAACAAGACCCTATTTTGCAACTCTGGAAAACCACTTTTAACCCATTTATTGACATACACTGTTTATCTTAGAGGAATATCCTGTTTATGTTAGGCATACAGATTGTTTATTTAGAATAGTGGCACAAGTATGCCCCCCCCCCTTGCAATCTACTTGTATGTAAAAATGGGTTTTCCATTGTAATAAGAAGTGAACTTGGTTTAATTCTAATGCAGTCTAGTTATATTACTACCGTGTTTTTAGTTTACTGACTGTTAAGAGGGTATAGAGGTCATTTGGTTTAAAATCTGTTAATGAGAACAAGATATTCAAGTCATGAAAACAAAATTGTCTATCCAGTAATCATTATCTGCAGCCATGCATGACTATAAAAAACAAGGATGGTTGTTGTTTTTTGGTTGTTGGGTGTCTGATTTTGTGAACAGGATGTAGAGATAAAATATTCACATTGCCAGCATGAAAATTGATTCTCTGATACTCCTATATACTTTTTTGTTTATATGTTCGTTTAGGTTATGCATGAGTGTCATTTTCTATATATGTTGGTTTGGGTAATGCACGAGTTTAATGTTTATTTTTGTATATATGTTGATTTGGGTTATGAGTGAGTTTTATTTTGTGTGTATGTTAGTTTGGGTAATGCAACAGTTTAATTTGTATAAATGTTGGTATGGATTATGCATGAGTTTCATTTTGTGTACATATGTTGATATGGGTTATGCATGAGTTTAGTTTTGTGTATATGTTGGTATGGGTCATACATGAGTTTAGTTTTGTGTATATGTTGGTATGGGTCATACATGAGTTTAGTTTTGTGTATATGTTGGTATGGGTCATACATGAGTTTAGTTTTGTGTATATGTTGGTATGGGTCATGTATGAGTTTAGTTTTGTGTATATGTTGGTATGGGTCATGTATGAGTTTAGTTTTGTGTATATGTTGGTATGGGTCATACATGAGTTTAGTTTTGTGTATATGTTGGTATGGGTCATACATGAGTTTAGTTTTGTGTATATGTTGGTATGGGTTATGCATCAGTTTTGACTAGTGAACACTTCATCTGTTATTGTGTTTACAATTTACATGTGTAGTTAATTAACTAGATTGGTATACTAATTTCTATATTCATGACTCTGTGTGTGTGTGTATCTCTTTATCACTCTCTCTCTCACTCTATATATATATATCCCCGGTCGAGTCATACCAAAGACTTACAAAAATGGTACTAACAGCTGCCTCGCTTGGCGCTCAGCATTAAGAGGTTAGTGTTAGGACTGGTCGGCCTGGTGTCAGGATAATGTGACTGGGTGGGGACATCATGCTACATGTCTGCGGCATGATGCCCCAGTGCTAGACATCACTATAAACTGCCACACTGCAGACATTATAGCGATATGACTGAAAAATTGTTAAAGCTACGTTAAAAATCATAATCACATCACATCACATCAATGGTAAGTTCTTTCATGAGAATAAGCCACATGACAATGATTTTAAAAAAAAATGAACCTACCATATTTATCCATTGGTATGTCTCTTCTAAATGATATATCTCATGACTAGATTATCTTTATCATGAAACTAACATAAATATCGAATGATAAGTCTGTTCTTGATAATCCCCATGATGAAAATAATTTTATGTGAAACAGCTATATTTATCCAATCATAGACCCCTACTTGATGATAAGCCCTATGACTGGTTTTATATGAAACTACCATATTTATTAAATAATAAGTCATTCTTGACGGTAAACATAACTAGGCTAATTTTATATGAAACTACAATATTTTTCAAATGATAAATCCTTTCTTGATGATAAATAAACCCCATGACTAATTTTATATGAAAGTACCGTATTTATTCCAACAATAAGTCCCTTTTTGATGATAAGCCCCAGGGTTAATTTTATTTGAACTACCATGTGTCTAATGATAAGTTCTTTCTCGAGGATAAGCCCCACTACTGGACTAATTTTATATGAAACTACTATATTTATCCAGTTACAGGTACCTTCATGATGATAAGCCCCATGATTATACTAATTTTATTTGAAACTACCAGTGATAAGTCCCTTCTTGATGATAAGGATATCTTTCATAATAAGCCCATTCCAGATATTTTGACAAAAATATTTGGCTGGTCTCCTGGTCTTATTTTGGGAGAAATACTGTATATCCCGACAAGAGACAAGAACCTGTGATATTACTCCAGATAATGTTGTGAAGTTATTTAAATCCTTCATCAGCCTTTCCTTTGATCTTGTTATTACCCTCAAATTAGGCATATATTTGAGAACTTTTGCTGTGTTCAAAGTTACAATTCCTTCCTGGTATCTTACTGCTTGATGGCTCTTGCAAATGGAGATATGTACAATTTATTGTTCTTTAATTGTAGAGAAATTTACCTTCAGTGTACTGCAGCTTTTCACATCAGATAATTTGACCTGATCTGAATGACAAATAACCCATCACCAGTATTCAGTTGGCTTATTTTAATGTAATTTACACTTAGACTCCAAAGAAATATTATAGAGCTGTCTTTTTTTTTTTAAAGCAGTTGTATGTACATGTGTAAGCATTATATATCAGTTTGCATTCTTTATATATTCTTATATTGTTTAAAGATGGGTTGATTTTGTTCTTTAAATATTGTTAAATAAAGATATTTCTTTCTTTGCCATTTAGTATGGGACATGAATGGTTAACATTTACTAAATTGAGTATCCCTCTAAAAATTAAGTAATACTATTTATTCTTCCTTGTTCTGTTATAGTAGAGCTTTGTACTGGAAAATCACTGAATACCTTAAGGGTTCAAATTAAAGATGAATTTAAAAATAATGTGATTCAGTCATTGCCAATTAAGTTGCTGTAACTAAATAATCTCCAATTCTTTTTGTTCTAATGTTCCTTCTCGACAAGAAATATTTCAAGAAGATTATGTGCAGTTTAAAGCTCTTTAATCATTTTAGGCTGTTAATTAATTTTTAATTGTATTGATTTGATATTTTGGTATTATTCCCAATTTAATTTTCCCATAAATGTCACATGGGCAGATTATGTCTTTTTATGAAAGATTTCCAGTATGCTGAATTGTTAATTTCTTTGTGAATGTGGCTGACAGTTATGAAATTGACACATTTCTTTGTGAATGTGGCTGACAGTTATGAAATTGACACATTTCTTTGTGAATGAGGCTGACAGTTATGAAATTGACACATTTCTTTGTGAATGAGGCTGACAGTTATGAAATTGACACATTTCTTTGTGAATGTGGCTGACAGTTATGAAATTGACACATTTCTTTGTGAATGTGGCTGACAGTTATGAAATTGACACATTTCTTTGTGAATGTGGCTGACAGTTATGAAATTGACACATTTCTTTGTGAATGTGGCTGACAGCTATGAAATTGACACATTTCTTTGTGAATGTGGCTGACAGTTATGAAATTGACACATTTCTTTGTGAATGAGGCTGACAGCTATGAAATTGACACATTTCTTTGTGAATGAGGGTGACAGTTATGAAACTGACACATTTTACAACAAATGTTTCTTCATTGATGTTCAGTTTTTGGGGATGGCTAAAGAGTGGAAAATGATTTGCTGCAAGTAAATAAAAATATTACTTTGTCTTTGTTTCCATGTATGCACATTTTTAATAATTAATTTGCATAATTATTACTTAATAATGATAATATATAATTATTAATATGTATATCATAATAATATTTAAATATTTTATAATAAATGTATTATATTTGTATTTTATAATAATATTATAATAGCATATTTAATAATAACTAGCATTATATATTAAGTTATATAATAATTTAGGTAATTAATAATTAATGATTAATTACATGATTCCAGCAAAATGTTTGTTCTTTCATGAGACAATAATTAGCCTTATTTTTATTGCCTTTCTTAATTGCGGGTTACATCCCAGATCTGTTACTGTGGTGTCTGTGCCGCTGGTACCAGCATAGATGTTTATGCAATGAAAATTCTCGCTGAAACCTGCATTGCATCTTTTCTTCTGGTAAAACTGTAGTTAATCATCACCCATTATCCTTCAGGATAATTTCCATTGTCCATCCATCATTCTATTCATCATTACATTTGTATTTCCTTTACCATATATGTAAAATTTGTTACTTACAACTAATCATTTTACAAGTTATAGAGTCATCCCATGCGAGGTGAAATATTAAATATCAAATTCAAGAGAAATATTAAATATCATTTTAGAGGCATATTAAATATACTGAAGAGAAATATTAAATATCATATTTAAAAGAAATATTAAATATCATATTCAAGAGAAATATTAAATAACATATCTAAGAAATATTAAATATCATATTTAAGATTAATAAATAACATATAAGAAGAATATTAAAATCATATTTAAGAGAAATATGTCATATAATATCAAAGAGAAATATTAATTATCATATTTAAAATAAATATATAATATATAAGAGAAATATTAATATATTTAAGATTAACATTAAATAACATTTAAGAGGAATATTACATATGATATTTGAGAGAAATATTAAATATCAGTTAAGAGAAATATTAAAGAAATTCAAGAAAAATATTAAATGTGCTATTTAAGGAGGAAGATGGTCACTGATTGGCTGAAAATAATTACCAGAATTTATGTAGCAAATCCTGCAGGCTACTTTTCTCCTAAATGAGCCAGCAGCATATAATTTTACGCATTTGAAGCATTTATTGTAAGACAGATCATGCTGGGATGTAAGCCTGTCTTTCTGGTTTTACCACAAAAGTAATTGTGCAAAATGTTAACTGTATGGTGATTTGGAATTTAGTTTCATGTCTGTATCCTGTTTTGTAAAAGATACACAAAAAAGTCGGGATGGCTCGAAATAAATTCCTAAAGATAAGAGATCTGCACTTTATATATATATATATATATATATATATATATAGATATATAGATATATAGATATATAATTGGTTGGTTAACATTTTTAAATAATTGTTCTAAGAAAATATATGAGCTTGTATAGTTTCAGTTCCTTCTGATTGTACACAGAAGAAGAGGGAAATATTAAAATTAAATACAGAAAATGCCAGTTATTAAAATTTCTGCAAATAACATTTGTTTAAAGATACAATGTCAAAAAAAAAGGATTTTAGAAGGGTCATGCAGTCTGGTTTCAGGAAAAACTGATATATTTTGTTTTAATACCTAGTGTTATCATAATATAATTGCAATTAATGTGAATATTTCATGTAAGATGTAATTTCATTGGTCAGATGACATCATGTGACCATGATTTGCTGTTAATACTGTGTGTATGAAGGAATAGTTCAATAAACTGCTTGTCAATGTTTAAAATATAATCATACGACTAACTAAATGAAGGTAAGAAAATGGTAGCCATCATCTTTTGTGATCCAAACACACAATTCATCTTTTTGCACTTATTTTAAATCCATAGAATTAAAAATGTAAGTCTTTAAGCCTTCTTTTGCTTAGTAAATCATCAAATGTTTATTGAATGTGTGGACAGTGCAAATATACATTGTGGGCATGGACAGTGTATATGTGCATTGAGGACAGTATGTATTTGCATTGAGGACATGGACAGTGCATATGTGCATTTAGGGCATGGACAGTGTATATGTACATTGATGGCATGGACAGTGTAAATGTGCTTTGTGGATATGAACAGTGTATATATGCATTGAAGACAGTGTATATGTGCATTGAGGACAGTATGTATTTGCATTGAGGACATGGACAGTGCATATGTGCATTTAGGGCATGGACAGTGTATATGTACATTGATGGCATGGACAATGTAAATGTGCTTTGTGGATATGAACAGTGTATATATGCATTGAAGACAGTGTATATGTTCATTGAGGACAGTGTAAATATGCATTGAGGACATGGACAGTGTATATGTGCATTGAGGGCATGGACAGTGTATATGTGCAATGAAGACATTGTATATGTGAATTGAGGACAGTGTATATGTGCATTGAGGACATGGACAGTGTAATTATGCATTGAGGACATAGTGTATATGTGCACTGAGGGCATGTACAGTGTATATGTGCATTGAGGACATGGACAGCATATATATGCACTGAGGGCATGGACAGTGTATATGTGCAATGAAGACATTGTATATGTGAATTGAGGACAGTGTATATGTGCATTGAGGACATGGACAGTGTATATGTGCATTGAGGACATGGACAGTGTATATGTGCATTGAAGACAGTGTAAATGTGCACTGAGGATATGGACAGTATATTTGCATTGAGGACAGTGTAAATGTGCATTGAGGGCATGGACAGTGTATATGTGAATTGAAGACAGTGTATATGTGCATTGAGGACAGTGAATATGTGCATTAAGAACATGGACAGTGTATGTCTGCCTTGAGGACAGTGTATATGTGCATTGAGGACATAGTGTATATGTGCATTGAAGACAGTGTATATGTGCATTGAAGACAGTGTATATGTTCATTGAGGACAGTGTATATGTGCATTGAGGACAGTGAATATGTGCATTAAGAACATGGACAGTGTATGTCTGCCTTGAGGACAGTGTATATGTGCATTGAGGACAGTGTATATGTGCATTGAGGACAGTGAATATGTACATTAAGAACATGGACAGTGTATGTCTGCCTTGAGGACAGTGTATATGTGCATTGAGGACATAGTGTATATGTGCATTGAAGACAGTGTATATGTGCATTGAAGACAGTGTATATGTTCATTGAGGACAGTGTATATGTGCATTGAGGACATGGACAGTGTATATGTGCACTGAGGGCATGGACAATGTATATGTGTAATGAAGACATTGTATATGTGAATTAAGGACAGTGTATATGTGCTTTGAGGATATGGACAGTGTATATGTGTATTGAGAGCATCTACATTGTAAATGTGCATTGAGGGCATGGACAGTGTATATGTGTATTGAGGACATCTTTAATGTGCATTGAGGACATGGATAGTGTATATGTACATCGAGGACAGTGTATATGTGCATTGAGGACTTGGACAGTGTATATGTGCATTATATGTGCATTGAAGACATTGTATATATGTATGGGGTCATTGGCTGGGTAAATGTGCATTGATGGCATGGACAGTGTAAATTTGCATTGAGGGAATGGACAGTGTAAATTTTCATTGAGGCATTGATACACAAATATATAATGAGAGCATGGGCAGGGCAAATGTGCACTGAAAGCATGGAAAATACATCTTATAAATTGTGATTGTGCATTGAGGGCATGGGCATTGTAAATGTGCATTGAGGGCATGGACAGTGCAAATGTGCATTGAGGGCATGGACAGTGCAAATGTGCATTGAGGGCATGGACAGTGCAAATGTGCATTGAGGGAATGCACAGTGCAAATGTGCATTGAGGGAATGCACAGTGCAAATGTGCATTGAGGGAATGCACAGTGCAAATATGCATTGAGGGAATGCACAGTGCAAATGTGCATTGAGGGCATGGACAGTGCAAATATGCATTCAGGGAATAGACAGTGCACATGTGCATTCAGGGAATAGACAATGCACATGTGCATTCAGGGAATAGACAATGCACATGTGCATTCAGGGAATAGACAATGCAAATATGCATTCAGGGAATAGACAATGCAAATATGCATTCAGGGAATAGACAATGCAAATATGCATTCAGGGAATAGACAATGCACATATGTTATGAAAATTGTAGAGAATAAGAGGATTTTTACTTGAAATAAGTGAATGGCAGGTATATTTCATTGAGTGGGTGAAAATATTTAGGTTTTTCACCCACAAGAGGAAATATATCCATTATTGACTCATAGCAAGCAAATTTTATTTATTTAATTCTCAAACGTATTGGCGAAAAAGATGTATTACAGGTTGAAGTAGCAGATTCTTACTGGAACCTATTCGAAGTCCCCAGTTTACCATTTATGTTTTGTGTTTCATGATTATTCACACAGAAAATTCTCCTTCTCATTTAAAAGTAAAATAACACATTAAGAAAAAAATTAAATTGTGCACCTTCTTTGATTTGAGCTTGAGTTATCTTTAATTAGAGGTGGCCATCTTTACCACTTGGCTATGGAAGCACCTACGAATAACTTCGAATTTGTAATTCACTCCAGTGAATTATTACAATTATTTCACTTGGAAAATCCAACAATTTATGGACTAGCATAAAATAACTCTGGATATATGAGAATGTAGGTGGTACATACTGGCATAATCAGGTAGATATGATATGTTGTTAGTATTGTTTTACTTTCAGTAGTTGGCATAAATATCATTACCATTGTGTTAATTACCCATTGGCATGTACCCTACCTTAAAAATTCAGTTGATCAGATTTTGAATTAGAATGTGACTCTTTTGTATTCTGAAAAGTTGGTTTAGCATTATCTTTACAGAGATTTTTACAACGTAGAACCAGGCACATGGATCTTGCTGAATTTAATCTTGATCATTTGTATACAGTAAATGTAGACTTTTCAATGAACCCATATGGCTCAGTATACAAACAGATAACTTGATATGATATACATGTATCGGTTGGTTAAATTACCTGGGTGGGTTAGTTTGAACTGTATTGATATGACAATTATCATGGAAGGAATAAAAATCAACTTTCCAGTGAGTATACAAATGTATTTTATCAACATGTGAAGCTAAAGAATATTTTTTTAATGTTTTGCATTAACTGTTCTTAGTATTTTTTTCCTTTTTATGGTACCTACTTGATGTAATTAATATATAAAAATTAATAATTGGCAATTTTGGAACTGAACATATTTCCAAATGTAGGCACGTATGTCTTCTCTTTAAAAAAGAGACCTGGCTTGAAAGGACCACTGATAAGACCACTTGACACAAGGTCTTGAGAAACTTGTGGGCAGAAGAAGTGGTCTTTTAAGACAGGTGTGACCTCCTTGTATGTGATAGTGGCTTTATTAAGGGACAGTTTATCTGAAATTTGCTTGAACTTTGGCACTTACTGGCTTATTATAGCTCTATGTTAGGGCAGTCATAGAGTATACTGCCCTTATAGTAAAGACTTTTTGAGCAGGAAGCTCAAACACACACACACACACACACACATTTAATTGAATAGGATCCATAACCATACTCATAACAAGAAGTTTGTCATGATGTAGGGTCCTGTAGTGAGGGAGTGTATATGGTCTTATAGTGTGGAGTGTACATGGCCGTATAGTGAGGAAAACTATATGGCTGTATAGAGGGGGAATGTATATGGCTGTATAGTGAGGGAATGCATATGGCTGTATAGTAAGGAAATGTATATGGCTATATAGTGAGGGAGTGTTTGTGGACTTATATTGAGGGAATGTACATGGCTGTATAGTGTGGGAGTGTTTGTGACCTTTTAGTCAGGGAATATATATGGTCTTATAGTGAGGAAGTGCATATGGCCTTATAGTGAGGGAATTTATATGGCTGCATAGTGAGGGATTGTATATGGCTGTATATTGAAGGAAAGTTTGTGGACTTATAGTAAGGAAATGTGTTTGGTGTTATAGTAAGTGGAAGTTATATGGCTGTATAGTGAGGGAGTGTTTGTGGCCTTATAGTGAGTTAATTATATTCCTTATAGTGAGGGAGTGTATATTGTCTTATAGTTAAGGAGTGTATATGGCTTTAAAGTGAGGGAGTATATATGACTTTATGGTCAGGGAGTATGTATTGTCTTATAGTGAGGGTATATATATATTGCCTTTTAGCGAGGAAGTGTATATGGCCTTAAAGTAAGATAGTGGGTTGGACTTATAGTGAGGGAGTGTATATGGCCTTAAAGTGAGATAGTGGGTTGGACTTAGTGAGGGACTGTATATGGCCTTAAAGTGAGATAGTGGGTTGGATTTACAGTGAGGGGGTATATATGGCCTTAAAGTGAGATAGTGAGTTGGACTTAGAGTGAGGGAGTGTATATGGCCTTAAATTGAGATAGTGGGTTGGACTTATAGTGAGGGTGTGTATATGGCCTTAAAGTGAGATAATGGGTTGTCCTTATAGTTAGTATGTATTGCCTTATGGAGAGGGAGTGTATACAGCCTTGAAGTGAGATAGTGGGGTGGCCTTATAGTGAGAGAGCATGTAGATTTTGTAGTGAGGGATCCTTATGATGAGGGATTGTGTTATTTGTTGATTTAGCTTTAACCTGAATAAACTGTTTCTCCCTAAGAACTGATCTTATCTGATCAGCAAGTGTGAAGTGTATCAAGGAAGTAATTCTCGCATGATTAGTCCATCAGGCCAGTCTAGTAGATTTTCAAAATGTTGGGGTTGGGGTTATTGCCAGACAAATATATCCTTAGCAAATATTTCCCAGATTCTGTAATTAATAGCCATGGACTTGTCATAAAACATGACTTATTATTAAAGATGGACTTATTATAAACATGGACTTTGCCTCGGGATAAATAGGGTACTTGTAACAGGTACAGGTGCATGTGCTACCTGTGGACATGATGTAGCATGATTATCTTGACTGTTAGAGCATTGGGTTACTGTTTAGGACAGCTAGGCTTGATTCCTGGTCCTTGGGTTGAGCCTGGCATCGGGAAGGAGACAGCTTTGAATTCCTAACTTTCAATTTGTCATGTTCTGGCCCTAGCTTTGAGTGTCATGTCCAAGTCATAACTTTCATTTTGTCCTGTCCCGGCCCTAACTTTCAATTTGTCATGTCCCGGCCATAGCTTTCAGTTTGTCATGTCCCAGCCCTGTCATCAGGATACTGTATGAGCACAAAATTGAGCTCGAACTCAAAACACTAAAATAAAAAAAATTATACATAGGGTTGCTTAAGATCTTTTGATTTTAGGAATATACATGTATATTCAAACAATAAAATACTCACAACAATTTTTGTAGTCAAACCTCAGAGTGAAATTATGAAAGGATTTTCTTGAATTATTAAAATTTGAAAAGGAGTTTAGTTTTTGAACTCAGATAGTTTCATGACTTCAGGACATGATCTGTGATTGTGCTCATATAGTTGAATGACTTCAGGACATGATCTGTGATTGAGCTCAGATAGTTTCATGACTTCAGGACATGATCTGTGATTGTGCTCATATAGTTTCATGACTTCAGGACATGATCTGTGATTGTGCTCATATAGTTGAATGACTTCAGGACATGATCTATGATAATGACTTCAGGACATGATCTATGATAATGACTTCAGGTCCTGATCTATGATGATGACTTCAGGTCCTGATCTTGGACCTGATCCTTGCCTGTACCAATACTCTCACTTAAGAATATCAATTTCCTGCATGACAAAATAAGTTTGATATACCTTTTATCATGATTACATTATTGCCAATATTATAGACACAGATTTTTACTTTTGTTGTTCAGGTGTTTGATACTTGGATAAAATACATGAATGTACTGTTTCCAGTCATTTATAGTTTATTTCGCAAGTATGACTCATGATGTGTTAAAAAATTAGCATGTTCTGAATGTGATGAACTAAATGGACAAAGAAACTCATGATGATGGCCTTCATTATCAGAATTTGATTAATTTTTGTCAAATATGAAGTCAGTCACAAGACTTATTCAGCTTTGTTCGATGCAGAGATAATTAATACATGCTTTTGTCATATGGGGGTAATTTGTGTGCATATGTGGGGATTGGGGAATTAGCTTACAAAGCCTTATTCCATCTATACTATCCATCCTGTCTACACTCAGGCAGATTGATCAGATGCTTACATGTTTTGTCCTTGCTACATCTTTTGGATGTACAAAGCCTCAATCCATCTTCACTATCCAACCTTTCTACACCTTGTTTGATCAGTCTGATATTTCATTATTTAGTACTAGCTTCATCTAATGGATTTACAAGGTGCATCTCTAGTATATAATGCCAAGTAACCAGTTAAGTGTAACAGCAATGCATTGTTTACATCAGCCGAAAACGGTTCAGGCAGTTGACTTCAAAAGGATACTTTATGCATTGAACATCAAAGAGTGTAACAGTGGTGCGTTGCTCATCAGCCAAAAATGGTTTAGGCAATTGACTTCAAAAGGATACTTTTTACATTTAACATCAAAAGTATGACTATGTACCAGAGAGAAACCATTACAGATGTATTTGAAGGAAAGGATGTATTTGTGCAAACATGGACTGGCTGTGGAAAATTGCTTAACATGTATTTATGAGTCCTTTCCAGTTGTGTCTCCCTTTGTCTAGCTAATGTAGGAACGGCTTAAATTTGAACAACTTGATTTTGATTGGATCTGGTAGCTTGCCACTGCATCCTATGAAGTACACAGACCTGAAACACAGAAATATTGAATCGATCCATCAAGGTGTAGATAGGTTAACATATCAGAACCTTGGTTTGTGAAGCTGGTCCCAATTTAGTTCATAAGATATTTGTTTACAAAACTTGCATAAATATAATTGTAAATAAACTCTCCACCTCATGTTGTCCATAACAGATTAAAATATTTAATTTTAAATATTTAATTTTAACTTTTTTAGTCAGAATTACATTATGTAGAATCTCACTATGTAAAATTAAAATTTCCACTATAAATGGAAGTGTCATTCATCACTCTAGTTTCATTCACTATAACTTGATTCACTGTCCTGGAGCTGCTGAAAAAGTAACTGAATAACTAACTGATCCCCTGTGAGTTGGTTCTAATACTGTATTATTAGTTTGTATTGACATTCACTGAGTGACAGATTCGTGATGCTGACAATAAATACAGATTTCTATTGGTCAGGAAGAGCTAGTATGGTCCTAAGGGAGAGTTCCAGATGTGTGCCTTTCCATCTGTACACATAATTATTTTCTTTTAGTGTGTTTGTGTGTGATTTGGATTTTTGACATAGCTTTACAATGTTTCAATCATATTGCTACAATGTCTGCAGTCTGGCAGTTGATAGTGATGTCTAGCATCATGTCCTGCCCAGTCACATTATCCTGACACCAGGCCGACCAGTCCTGACACCAACCTCTTAATGCTGAGCGCCAAGTGAGGCAGCTGTTTGTACAGTTTTTTTAAGTCTTTGGCATGACTTGGCCAGGATTCGAACCTGTGACTTCTTCTTTTAGTATATAATGGATATACAGGTAGTAGTCATAGTAATAGTACTAGCAGTAGTGTTTTTGGCACATCAGCACAATAGTAGCTATGTGAGCATCTCAAAGAAAAGATTTACATAAAAGTTGACTTACAGTAATAACAGGTCAGTCATAAATTTTGTTAATCTCAAGTCAGATTGTTAGACCTAGTACCTTGATGAGGTTCACTACATTTTTTGTACAGTCACCCTGAGTGGCTGAGCGGTCTAAAGCACTCACTGTTATGGATCACTGCTATCTCACCTCTGTCTGCATGGGTTTGAGTCTTGGGTTCGGCCATTGCAGATATCTGAGAAAGCTACTGTAGCTTCCCGTGGGTCAGTGGTGATTTCTGGGGTTTTGCAGGGTTCTTCCACCGCCAGATATACTTGCTGCCATTTATAGCCTATCTTGTGCTGAAAAATGGCATTAAACCCAATAACAACAAGAACAACAAATTTTCTGTGCTATGCCATCATGCAAAGAGAAAGATTACGATGTGCACTCTGAGCATTATTGTATTGCATTATTATACACAGTTTTATAAAATTCTAATAAATTTTGTTGTACTTGTATGCTTTCAGAATTATCTTTCAATTTTTCTACAAAGCTTATTTTAAAATATTTAATAATGTAACTTTTGTTTTTTTTATAAATAATTATACAACTATAATATTACTTTGTACATAGTCAACATCCCATAGTACAAATATTAAAAATGATTACAAGGAGTGGTAATTAAGTACTCTAATTGTTGCCATTTTGGAATGTGATTACTTTTAGATTATTAATGAGTATACATCTAGCTTTCATGCTAAGTTCTTAACATGGATTCTTGCTTTTGAGTAGCAACATGTCACACTCGTTATGTGGGTTGCCTGTTTTAACTCCTTATACTGTTTTGCGTGATGTTTACATTTCAACGAATAGTTTTTAAACTTTTAAGGAGGAAGATGTATCAAAGTCTAGAGAAGATAAAAAGCCAATGGAGAAGACAGCATTTAGTGTTTTCGCACGGGATGCGTGGCGGCAGTCGCTTGGGAATACACCATCCATGTTTAAATGGCTTGAGGCACAGGAGCGGCAACAGGAGCAATACCAACAGGAAAAATATCAACAGGTATGCATCTGAAAATTAACAGTAGCTTTATATCAGAAAAATGTCTAGCCTTTCTTAAGTAAGAGAAGGGTCCCCATTTTAGATGTCCACCAATGACTAGTGGTTGGAAAGGATATCATTGCATAGGAAACTGTGTATTAGATTGGCAAACATTGATTCTTTGGGTAATGAGTGTTGCGGTATGAGATTAATTGTTTGATTTTCTTGTATACTAAATCTTTGCTGAACTGCCCAACAAACTTGCATTTAACACAAGTGTAAGATAACTAAATTAAATTATATTTGAGGTGGAAACAACAATATATATCTGAACTTTTTAGCTCACTCAGCCATAAGGCCAAAATCCCGTGAATGATATTTTATAACATTGTTACTTTACATTATTAATAATCATAATTTGTAAGTACATTGGTCTAATGTTGAAAACAGAAGTTAAAAATAATTTTATAATGAGAGGAATATTCCTATTACAGATGGAGAGGAAGGAGCCCCTTGGTGGTAGCAGTGTAGAACCAGAAAATTCGCCCAAGCAGAGAACGGGACGTTTGCTTCCTAAAACTCCAACACCCCTAACACAGTCAGAGCAAAATGTTTCTAAGTAAGGAAAATAACATTTTGTGCATAAATTATTTTAGCCAAGGGTGTAGCTATGCTATTTAATTATATATTTGCAATAAATGGGTTCTAAGATGTGGATGGCAGCAGTTCCTATCGTCCAGTTATTGAAAAATCTGGATTTTGTTGCATTGTGCATTTGCATTTGTGGGAATGCATAGCTAGTCCAGTAGCAGCTGTGGATATGCATAGCCAATCCAATAGCAGCTGTGGGTATTAATAGCTAGTCCAGTATCAGCTGTGGGTATGCATAGCTAGACCAGTATCAGCTGTGGGTATGCATAGCTAGTCCAATAGCAGCTGTGGGTATGCATAGCTAGTCCAATAGCAGCTGTGGGTATTCATAGCTAGTCCAATATCAGCTGTGGGTATGCATAGCAGTATGCATAGCTAGTCCAATAGCAGCTGTGGATATGCATAGCTAGACTAATAGCAGCTGTGGGTATGCATAGCTAGGCCAATATCAGCTGTGGATATGCATAACTATTCCAATAGCAGCTGAAGGTATGCATAGCTAGTCCAGTAGCAACTGTGGGTATGCATAGCTAGTCCAATGGCAGCTGTGGGTATGTATAGCTAGTCCAATGGTATGTATAGCTAGTCCAATGGCAACTTTGGGTATGCATAGCTGGTCCAGTGGTATGTATAGCTAGTCCAATGGCAGCTGTGGGTATGCATAGCTAGTCCAGTGGTATTTATAGCTAGTCCAATGGCAACTGTGGGTATGCATAGCTAGGCCAATAGCAAACTTTTGACCATCTGCATTAGTTGATGTAGAGACATGGGTATGACTTTTGTTGTTGTGTTGCCATTTTTAGCTTGCCTGTTATGGTGTTGTCTCTCTGTCTGTTAACATTGGATTGTCTGAGTCATAACTTTGTATTTTTTTAATGAATTTTGACCAGGTACGTGTCATGACTAGTTGGTGTGTTGGTACCATGTTATTGACCCGTGACTCAAAGTCAAGGTTATGACAAGGGAAAATGTATTTCTGTGACTTGCATCTTTGTCAGGAGTATTACTGACTGCTTCGGTGGCCTAAATGGTTAGGGCATCTGCCTTGGATGTGGGAGGTTGTGGGTTTGAACCCCTAATATGTCATACCAAAGACTTACAAAAATGTTACTTACCACTGTCTCGCTTGGCACTCAGCAGTAAGAGGTTAGTGTTAGGACAGGTCGGCCTGTTGTCTGGGTCATGTGACTGGGTGGCACATGATGCTACATGTCTGCTGCATGATGCCCCAGTGCCAGACATCACTGTCAACTGTCACACTGCAGACATCATAGCAGTATGACTGAAAAATTGTTAAAGATACATTAAAAGTCCAAATCACACACATATGAGTATTACTTTTGGTCCATTGAAGATATTTCAATGCACCATGCCTCAAGGTGGAGGTTACAACAAGGGAACATGTAACTCATATTTATCAATGTTTGGAGAATAAATGTTGACCCACTTTAGATATTCTAATGGAACATAAATGAATTATATATCACGACTAGACACTGTGTCACATTATTATAGCCATGCCACCTGCCTCAAGGTCAAGGTCATGGGAGATTTAAATCGGTGACATATTCATGTAAGGGTATATCATAAGGGTTTTAATGACACTTTAGCCTGTTGCATGACTTGACAGTGTCTTGTGTATTTACTACCAAATCACCTTCCTCAAGGGTAAGTTCACAGGAAGGAATACATTAAGTCATTATCCCGACTTCTTACCCAAGGTGTTACTAAGTAACCCTTACATATATTTTCAGGATTTTGGGCGGCAAAAGCAGGTCACTGTGGCTTAAAACTGACAAAGTTCTGTACAGAATCTTCGGTTTTCAACCATGTACCTTCATAAAACTTTGTTGATGGCTTATGCATTGGGTAAAAAAGAAGTCTGTTGATTTTGGGTTCAAAGGTCAAATGTCAAGGTCACTATGACTGAAAGAAGAAAATTGTTTTTGTATTGTAACTTTAGACCATGACCTTGACCAAAGTACATGGCACCTAAAGGAGGAAGAAGGTGTATTGATATGGGTTCAAAATGTTTTAAAAAAAGTACAAGTCATTGTGATTAAACGAAAAGAGGGTTTGCATGATAACTTTGTTGATGCTTGCATTTAGGGTAAGAAAGAAACCATTAGATTTTGAGGTTAAATGTCAGAGGTCATGGTCATGGAAAGTCTAATAACAAAATAATGGTTTCAGCACAGTAAGATTAGTTCAAGATTGCATACCTTGTTTTGAATCACACAAATCATTGAGACTCATTGGTAAATAATCAAGAGTTAACAATGCCCTGCAGTGCCTTGAAAGAGGGCAATTCAATGCAAAGCAAGCATATAATGTACCATTCAGGGTGCCTCCATATAGGACTAATAAATCCAAAGCAAGCATATAATGTACCATTCAAAGTGCCTCCTTATAGGACTAATAAATCCAAAGCAAGCATATAATGTACCATTCAGAGTACCTCCTTATAGGACTAATAAATCCAAAGCAAGCATATAATGTACCATTCAGAGTGCCTCCATATAGGACTAATAAATCCAAAGCAAGCATATAATGTACCATTCAGAGTGCCTCCATATAGGACTAATAAATCCAAAGCAAGCATATAATGTACCATTCAGAGTGCCTCCATATAGGACTAATAAATCCAAAGCAAGCATATAATGTACCATTCAGAGTGCCTCCATATAGGACTAATAAATCCAAAGCAAGCATATAATGTACCATTCAGAGTGCCTCCATATAGGACTAATAAATCCAAAGCAAGCATATAATGTACCATTCAGAGTGCCTCCATATAGGACTAATAAATCCAAAGCAAGCATATAATGTACCATTCAGAGTGCCTCCATATAGGACTAATAAATCCAAAGCAAGCATATAATGTACCAGTCAAAGTGCCTCCATATAGGACTAATAAATCCAAAGCAAGCATGTAATGTACCATTCAGAGTGCTTCCATTGAGGGCTATTACATTCAAAGCAAGCATATAATGTACCATTCAGAGTGCCTCCATTGAGGGCTATTACATCCAAAGCAAGCATATAATGTACCATTCAGAGTGCCTCCATTGAGGGCTATTACATTCAAAGCAACCATATAATGTACCAGTCAAAGTGCCTCCATTGAGGGCTGTTACATTCAAAACAAGCATATAATGTACCATTCAGAGTGCCTCCATTGAGGGCTGTTAAATCCAAAGCAAGCATATAATGTGCCATTCAGAGTGCCTCCATATAGGACTAATAAATCCAAAGCAAGCATATAATGTACCATTTAGAGTGCCTCCACTGAGGGCTATTAAATTCAGAGCAAGTATATAATGTACCATTGACAGTGCCTCCATAAAGTTGTTGTTGTTGTTGTTGTAGGGTTTAACACCATTTTTCAGCACAAGATAGGCTATACATGACAGCCAGTATAAATGGTGGAGGAAGAACCTGGGAACACCCAAGAAAGAACCACTGACCCACGAGAATCTATTAGCAAGCTTACTCACATACGCACATTGGCTAAATCCAAGACTTGAACCCACGCAGACAAAGGTGAGATCGCAGTGATCCGTAACGGTGAGTGCTTTAGACCACTCGGCCACTCAGGGGCCCCCCTCCATAGAGTACTTTATTATTCTTCAACACTACATAGGTCTTAAATGATCTCAACTTGTACTTGAGTACTTGAGTCCTTTGCACCACTACATATGTCTTAAATAATTTCTAGCCAAGGACAAAGGTCAGGGTCACGGGGGCACCATTTATTACTGATGTGACAATTTTTAAGGATATTTCTATTTTTTTGCCATTGCTTTCATAGTGAGCAGCTTTTCAAATCTCATAACATCTAACTCTGTATCTCACTTTTTTGTATTATAGTGACACTTAGTCTTTTTTGTATTATAGTGACACTTAGTCTTTTTTGTATTATAGTGACACTTAGTCTTTTTTTTATTATAGTGACACTTAGTCTTTTTTGTATTATAGTGACACTTAGTCTTTTTTGTATTATAGTGACACTTAGTCTTTTTTGTATTATAGTGACACTTAGTCTTTTTTGTATTATAGTGACACTTAGTCTTTTTTGTATTATAGTGACACTTAGTCTTTTTTGTATTATAGTGACACTTGGTCTTTTTTGTATTATAGTGACACTTAGTCTTTTTTGTATTATAGTGACACTTAGTCTTTTTTGTATTATAGTGACACTTAGTCTTTTTTTATATAGTGACACTTAGTCTTTTTTGTATTATAGTGACACTTAGTCTTTTTTTATTATAGTGACACTTAGTCTTTTTTTATTATAGTGACACTTAGTCTTTTTTTTATTATAGTGACACTTAGTCTTTTTTGTATTATAGTGACACTTAGTCTTTTTTGTATTATAGTGACACTTAGTCTTTTTTTTTTATTATAGTGACACTTAGTCTTTTTTGTATTATAGTGACACTTAGTCTTTTTTTATTATAGTGACACTTAGTCTTTTTTGTATTATAGTGACACAGAGATGGTCATTACACTCAAGAATGATGGGTCACCATTGGGTATACATGTTGTTCCAGATTTTGATAATGAGGGCAGGTAAGTTGTAATTCTGATTTTGCTAAAAATGCCAACAATCTGTATCATTTTCCTGATCATTTTTAATTATCACCAGGTATATCATGGCATGTGTATGTATATACAATTCCATGATTATATAACAGTTTGGTTTTAAGATGTTCTGTCAGAAACAAAGCATTATCTAGTTAGAACCTAGAAAAACTTTATTGGTTGTGCTAGCCACCCAAGTTATCCAAGGTTGTGATATTTCTGGTGGTTAAAAGCTTGTTATTTTTATTTGGCAAGAATAAAGCAATGCATCACGACTTTTTCAGCTCACTTGTACGAAGCATAGGGTAGCTTATGATATGACCCAAAAGTCATTGTTGGTGTTGGCATCGGTTTAAATTTATGTAGACGGCAGGTTTAAAGTTATGTTTAAAGTTTTTTTTATGGTTTATGTAAACATACTGCGCTGTGACCTTTATTTAATGCTCACTGTCTTCACTCGGAGTTGTTGGTTTGGTATCAGTATCTTGTGTGCTGCTGACTCGACAATTAGGAATTTTTTTTATGATTCGTATGTAAATGCCATCTTGAAACTCCGTATCATTTCTGCTGATGAATAGAATGTCATACTGATTGGGGTTTAGCCTTAAGAAAATGGTGCTGCATGGAAATCCAAAATGGCCACCACAGTGGCCATCTTGAAAATTTCTTGTGGCTACTCCTCCTGCATGGAAAGTCATTTTGACATGGCATTTTCATAAGATGCTTGATGGATGGCCATATCAACATTGTGTTTTAATCAAAAGATGTCTTATAATGTCTGGTTGCTCCAGAATGAAAATTATGCAGATCTGACATACAGTAGTAGCCATCTTGGAAATCTTGTCATAGTTACTCCTGATAGCCATATCAGCATGGTTGGTAATAAGAACAAAAACTTTTCACCAAAAAACTTCTTATGTCCAGTTAGTCCTAATGAAAATGATTCAGATCTGACATCCAAATATGGCTGTGGTAGTGGCCATTTTGTAAAGTTCTATTTATTTACAGGGGTGGGTGGGTAGGTTGTTATGGTTAGGTTTAAGAATTCTCTACCTTATTCACATGCATCTATGTATATGACAGATTTAAGTGATTTGACAGTATTGCATTGTTATGATGGCAGTATTGAGGTGTTATGATGATAGTATTGCAGTATTATGATGACAGTATTGCGGTATTATGATGACAGTATTGCAGTGTTATGATGACAATATTGCAGTGTTTTGATGACAGTATTGTAGTGTTATGATGACAGTATTGCGGTATTATGATGACAGTATTGCGGTGTTATGATGACAGTATTGCCGTGTTATGATGACAGTATTGTGGTATTATGATGACAGTATTGCGGTATTATGATGACAGTATTGCAGTGTTATGATGACAGTATTGCGGTATTATGAACACACAATGCTTTTCTGATCCTAGGTGTTTCTACATAAGAAGATCTACCCTTACTTTTCCTTATATTCCAGAAAGATGATTTTTTATAAAAATCTTATATTTTACTCTCAACAATTGAGTTGTCGGGGCAGGAATGTCATCTGGGTTCTAGCTTCAACTTTCTCTTTAGCTTTCATGTCAGTTTTCAGTTTTGCCTTCATTTCAGCCCAATAAAAAAATCCCATTGAAAATTCAAATATTGACATAAAGGATCTATTCCACAGCTCTCTACCATTTAAAAAAGTGTTCCATATTTCATGTTCAATGAAGATAGTGTCCATAAAGCATGGTGTTGATTCATTATTTATTTTTGACTGTGTGAGTCAAGTTATTGGCATGCACACAGCTAAGTTACCAACCATTTAATTTTTGGGTGAGGGGCCTGTCGTTTTTTGCTTTTGAAATTTCCAGCCCTCGGATAGCTTGAAAAAATATTCTTGCTCTGAATTTTAGAAAAAAACGAGAACTTGTTATCTTCGTTATGTAAGTTAAAAAACAAATATTGAAGTTCCAAAGAATATCATTATTGATGACTGAGAGGTCGTTTGCACTGCATACGTGTACCATGCAATAGCACCATTCATTTTGGCATTCAGATGTGAATCTTTTGACCTTGGCAAGCTTGCAGTGTAGTTTGGTAACAGATGCTACAACAAAATTTTGATTGTCTCTTAATTTCAGTTTGTGATGGGGAATAGAGGAATAGAAGGAGCAGAACAAGAAGCGGAGGAAAAATGAAATGGGTCTAA
This sequence comes from Megalonaias nervosa, assembly GCA_016617855.1. NCBI lineage: Eukaryota > Metazoa > Mollusca > Bivalvia > Unionida > Unionidae > Megalonaias > Megalonaias nervosa. The sequence goes on from JAECUM010095443.1 coordinate 35,317, forward strand.
ATTTGGAAATACAGATTTGATTAAAATACTTAAGGATGATATGTTTCCTAAATGGAAAAGAATGAATTCCAAAAGTGATATCAATAAAAGTTGTATTGACACTGTGGCAATATAATTTTTCTCCCACTGATAAAATTCAAAATCTCATTTTGAAATATAAAATAACTGCAGAGACAGGTTTCTAATTCCATGTCATATTTATATTTTTCTTCTTTCAGGGAAACAGGTCTACTAATTCAGAGTATAGAACCAGGAGGAAGAATTTCGCGTGATGGACGAATCAGGGCGGAGAGTCGTATCGTTCAGATCAATGGGACTGATCTGTTTCAAATTAGCTTCCATAAGTACGAGTCTGTTTTTTTTGTTTTACCTGCATTGGCAAATAGTGAGGAGTAGGTATCATATTTCCATAACAACAGTGTTGGCATAATTTACATTTAGATTCATTTTGCCATGTTGTGACCAATGCTGTTAAAGGATAGACAGTTGCCACATTATCTTAACATTTGACTACCAGTGTCAGTTTTTGGTTAAAAGTTTTTTTGAAAGGCAGTATCTTGTGCAAGTTTGTCCTAAATGAAATTGGTGCCAGTCACACGTCTAGTATGGCAGACATGATGACTGTCTTGAAAACCTTTGAATAGGTGGTTGTATTGCACCGATTTTTCACCAGAAGACTTCTAATGATGTCGGTTTGGTCTAAATGAAAGGGTACCAATCTAACATTCAGTTTCTACCACAGTAGCTAATTTTAAAATCCTGTTTTCGCTTCAGCACTCAGCAATTAAATGCAAAAAACGTCTTATCTTGAATTCCTGGAAATTCTTTTTGCCTAGCTGAGTGTTAATCCATTTGAGGAGCTCTTGTTAAACCACAAACACACTTTGCTGTAAAATGGCACTCTCATCAGCTTGCACATAAAATTTATGACTTTTATATATTTAGAATGAATAAATATATGTTGTTTTGATCCAGGTTGAAGTGTAACAGCTGGGTTCTTGATCAAAGTTGAAGCATAACAGCCTGGATCTTGATCTATGTTGAAGTGTAAGGGCTGGGATCTTGATCTAAGATAAAGTATAACTCCAGGGATATTGATCTAAGATGAAGTGTAACAGCATTAATCTTGATCTAAGATGAAGTGTAACAACTGGGATTTTGATCTAAGATGAAGTGTAACAACTGGGATCTTGATCTAAGATGAAATGTAACAGCTGGGATACTGATCTAAGATGAAGTACAAGGGCTGGGATATTGATCTAAGATGAAGTATAACAGCTGGGAAGTGTTAATAGCTGGGATCTTGATAGAAGATGCAGTGTAACAGCTGGGATCTAGATCGAAGAAGAAGTGTAACAACTGAGATTTTGATCTAAGATGAAGTATAAAGGCTGGGATCTTGGTCTAAGTTGAAGTGTAACAGCTGGGATCTTGATCTAGATAAAGTATAAGGGCTGGGATCTTAATCTAAGATGAAGTGTAAGGGTTGGGATCTTGATTTAAGATGAAGAGTAACAGCTAGGATCTTGATCTAAGATGAAGTGTAACAGCTGGGTTATTGATCTAAGATAAAGTGTAATAGCTGAGATCTTGATCTAAGATTAAGTATAAGAGCTAGGATCTTGATCTAAGATGAAGTGTTAACAGCTGGGATCTTGATAGAAGAAGTGTAACAGCTGGGATCTTGATTGAAGAAGAAGTGTAACAACTGAGATCTTGATCTAAGATGAAGTGTAAAGGCTGGGATCTTGATCTAAGTTGAAGTGTAACAGCTGGGCTCTTGATCTAATTGAAGCATAACAGCTGGGATATTGATCTAGATGAAGTATAAGGGCTGGGGTCTTAATCTAAGATGAAGTGTAAGAGCTGGGATCTTGATCTAAGATGAAGAGTAACAGCTGGGATCTTGATCTAAGATGAAGTGTAACAGCTGGGAGCATGATCTAAGATGAAGTGTAACAGCTGGGATCTTGATCTAAGATGAAGTGTAACAGCTGAGATCTTGGTCTAAGATTAAGGGCTGGGATCTTGATCTAAGATGATGTATAAGGGCTAGGATCTTGATCTAAGATGAAGTATAAGGGCTGGGATCTTGATCTAAGATGAAGTGTTAACAGCTGGGATCTAGATCTATGATGAAGTGTAAGGGCTGTGATTTTTATGCATTTCTGTTATCATGCAGAGTTTTCAGAAGAGGGAATTCTGTTTTCCTTGCTAAAGGACTTGTGCATTAAGTTTTACCATAGATGATGTACAGAAACGGAATTACTTAATTAGGTAATACGTGTATGAAAAGCACATTTAAGTGCATGAATTATATGAAAGAGTTTAGTTTTTATGAGTTTTCATTTCTTCTTGCAGGGCTCAGGAAATATTTCGTGCTGCAATGAAAACCCCTGAAGTGGTTTTGAAAGTATTAAAAGCGCGTGCTCCTCCTTTAGCCAAGAGACCTCCTCCTACTCTTCCGAAACCATTAGGAAGACATGCCCCAATTAAACCCTCCCCACTCACACTGCCCCCAAATAAACAAGATAATGACTCATGGCCATCAAGCCCTGAAAAGACGAGCACTCCTGCTGATTACATGGGCAGTGTTAGTTCTGAAAATTCAGAGGAAGTTTCACATGATAGTATACCTTTATCCCCTGTTGAGCTGTCCAGTGATAAAAATCAGGGGCCATTGAGAACAGATTTTAGAGAAACCTCCCCCACAAAAAAGACACCACCAGCAATTCCAGTTCGACATCCATCTACGACACTATCAACGCAAAAAATGGACAATGAAAATGAAGATCCAGAATCAGTTGTAAAAGAGCGAGGGATCATTGCTCCAACAAATACAAAGAAGATTGGAAAACAGATAGAGATTCAGCTTACTAAAGGTAATGAAGTAGACATACTTTTGACTGATTGATTGAATTGTAATTGATTACTATCTGAAATGGAGAACCTATTGACTAATTGATTAGTATCTGAAATGGACACACTTTTGACTGATTGATTGAATTGTAATTGATTGCTATCTGAAATGGAAATACTTTGATTGAATTGTAATTGATTACTATCTGAATTGGACATACTTTTGACTGATTGATTGAATTATAATTGATTGCTATTAGAAATGGAAATACTTTTGACTGATTGATTGAATTGTAATTGATTACTATCTGAATTGGACATTTGATTGATTGAATTGTAATTGATTACCATCTCAAATGGACATCCTTTTGACTGATTGATTGAATTGTAATTGATTACTGTCTTAAAAAAGTTTTACAAGTGTAAAATGTTTGTGACTTTAGCAAGAAACTTATTTTACGAAAACGTTATGTGGGATAAACAGCAACCTAGTTCTTGCCATGAATGTCATAAAGCTTTGAAATCCCACAAAAAAATTTTGACAGAAAGATAGAATGAAAATAATTCACCCATGATTTGTAGGAATGTGATGATTATCTTTCTTAAAAATTCTTTGGTAGAATGTCTTACCTGCACCTCTTTATAGATTTTGCCAGGACATAAGTTCGACATAGCTTTCGCTCTGGCATCCGTCTGTCCCTCCATCCATTTGTACATCCAAACCCTAGATTAGCATAAGTATTGAAAATCGTTTGCTAAAATTAAAGACAGGTTTCCAGTCACAACTAACATTTGACTTTACATTTCATATCTGGTCAGTGAGTAAAGCATCAGTGGTCGTTTTGATCAAAAAAATCTTGGGTGTATGGAATCTTCCTAAACCCCGTTCTGTACACCCTGGTAAATTAGTTTATTACCTAAAATGCTTAACTCTTTTTACCAAAATTTTATCCTTAATTTGCGTTGGGAATCGCATCAATATAATTGTTGACTAAGCACATGATTGTTAACAGTGCATTAGTTGTTGCATCTAGCTCCCTTGCTCCCCAGAAAATTGTTCCAAATGACCGGTAAATGAGTATGAATTAACATGTAGCTATGTTGTTTAAGGGGATGGGGGCAGGTGGGGATAATATTTACTGATTATAAACCATACAGTATAATTTCTTTTATGGCTTGATAATTATTTGACCAGTCATATTCCTCGACTTTTGTTAATGAGCGAATAATAAATTATATTATGAAATAAATCTGTTCCAATGAGGTAATTACCTTTTAATATAAATTCATAACTGTAGATTATTGAAGTATCTATGATGGTTTGATTTTGTGAGAATCATTGGAATAATGCAAAAGCCAAACATGTGAATCAAATGGACGTTGTCTCATTTCATTATGCTGATGTTACTGTCTGTATTTAGTGATAGTGTTTTCGAAAGTTTTTAATTATTATGTTGATTGGTTTGTTTTTTATCACATTATTTGATCTATTGTATCAGTGTAATTAGAGGTTAGTGTCTTTTCCAAGATCACGCCAGTGCAGCCAACCCGAACTGGCATGAGAATGTATCAAACCTGAGACTCTTGGAGTACTAGTCAGACACTTTACCAGCTACTGTGACTTTCTAATAATGACCTTACACATAACAAATATGGACATTTAACACCATTTCTCACCTTGTAGGTTCACTGGGTCTCGGATTCAGTGTAACTACAAGGGACAATGTAGTAGGAGAGGCCTCCCCCATCTACATAAAGAATATTCTCCCAAAGGGAGCTGCTGTCACAGATGGACGCTTAAAAGCTGGGGATAGACTTTTGGAGGTAAGTTGTGTCCACTTTACTCTGATATCATTGGTTACGATAAAGGTTAAAGTTAAGGTTAAACTATTTTTAGCTCTGCTGGTCATAGAACAGTAGAGCCAATGCTCAGCTAATGGTCAGCTTATTGTCAGCATTATGGTCAATAACCTGTTGTCCATCTGTGGTTGGTCCTCCTTTTCCCAAGTGGATGAGTGATCTGTGGTTGGTCCTTGTCCCAAGTGGATTAGTGGTCTGTGGTCAGTCCTTCTTGTCCCAAATGGATGAATGATCTGTGGTTGGTCCTTCTTGTCCCAAGTGATGAGTGGTCTGTGGTTGGTCCTTCTTGTCCCAAGTGGATGAGTGGTCTGTGGTTCATCCTTCTTGTCCCAAGTGGATGAGTGGTCTGTGGTTGGTCCTTCTTGTCCCAAGTGGATGAGTGGTCTGTGGTTGGTCCTTCTTGTCCCAAGTGGATGAGTGGTCTGTGGTTGGTCCTTCTTGTCCCAAGTGGATGATTGGTCTGTGGTTGGTCCTTCTTGTCCCAAGTGGATGAGTGGTCTGTGGTTGGTCCTTCTTGTCCCAAGTGGATGAGTGGTCTGTGGTTGGCCCTTGTCCCAAGTGGATGAGTGGTCTGTGGTTGGTCCTTCTTGTCCCAAGTGGATGAGTGGTCTGATGTGTTTACCTTTATAGATAACCACACATCTTACCTCTGTCAGCCCAAGTTCAGGTCTTGGCTCAACCAATGTGGATATGTGAGAAAACTTGTCTGTAGCATCCCATAAATCAGTAGTTCTACCTGGGTTCTTTCTCCACCAAATGTACTGGCCACCATGTATAGCCTATCATGTGCTGAAAAATGGCATTAAACCCACAAAACCCATAAGACCCTGCTTGGCCGTGTTAGAAAATGGTATTGATCTGATGGCCATTACAATGGCCATCCTGAAAATTTTATCACTATTTCTCTTGAATGAAGGGTCATATCAATGGGGTTTTCACTAAAAGACTTTGTATGGTTTCTTATGATATCTAGTTTATCTTAAAATTGATATGATGCCAATCTGATGTCCAACATAATGTTGAAAATCTTGTTATTGCTACTCCCTTTGAATGAAAATTAATATTGCCAAAGGATTTTCACCAGAAGACTTATTATATTTAGTTGGTCCTAAATGAAAATGATGTCAGTTGTTTATTGAATATGGCTGCCACAGCAGCCATCTTGAAGTTCTTGTTATCATTACTTCTTTTCAATGGATGGATGTATCAACATGGGTTTTTATACTAAACAACTTCTTATGATGTCTAGTTTGCCCAAAATGAAGATTGTACCAATCTCACATCCAGTATGTCCTCTGCAGTGGCCATCTTGAAAACCATATTATTACTACTTCTTCTGGATCGCTGGTCAGATCGATGTTATGCTTTCATCAAAAGACTTATTATGTATCTAGTTGGTCCTAAATGGAATTGATGCCTGTCTGATATCCCACCATGACAGCGAGCTCTTAAAACGTTTTATTGTTACTTTTCTGAAATGGAAAGTCGTATCAGCATGTGATTTCCACCGGAAGCCATCTTATGATGTCTTGTTGATCATGAATAGTATCTTACTGGTCCTAAATGAAAATGTGTGCCAATCTGACTTCCGCAACACCTAATATGAAAATCTTGATATTGCTGTAGGTTATCACAGATGATTTCAACACTTGACAGTTAAAAGGAAAAAATGTCTTATCTTGAATTCTTGGAAATTCATTTTGGCTAGTAGAGTGTCAGTCTGTTTTTAGAGATTCTTGTTAAAAGATAAAACCTTAAAGTCAATGTCTTCTTTTAAAGTTGGAGTCTTCATTTAAAAAGACCATTGTGAGTCATACTAAAACCAGCAAATGGTTGCTTACTGAGGAACACATTTCATTGATAATAACCTGTTTAGAAATAACAGAACAAAACAGATCCTTAATTCTGTGTTTTATGTATTATGAATTTATATATATTGGAATGTAATTCAATTTATTTTGTATTATACTAGACTTTGCTTATATCTTGCAAATAGTGTAAGAACCCTATTGATCTTAGGGTCAAATGGTCAGAGGCTGTCTGTGACTGAAAGAAGAAAAATGGTTTCTGTACAAGAAACTCATATTCTCCACTATATACAGTTACCAAACTTTGTGGATGGTTTGTACTTTGGGCAGGGAAAAACATTATTGATTTCGGGCTCAAAAGGTCAAAGGTTGAGGTCATCCTGAAAGAAGAAAATTGGCTTTTGCACAATAACTGAAGTTTTCCATCATCTGTGCTGACCAATATTTTTGATGGCTTGCATTTGGTCTACAGAAGAACCCTATTGATTTTGGAGTTTAACAGTTAAAGGTCACGGCTATTGTGACCAAAAGAATAATTTTTGAACAGTAACAGTTGTTCATGACATACATAGGCAAACTTCTGAATAGCTTGCACCTGAGTTGTGGAAGATGGCTGTTGATTTGGGTAAAAAGGTCAGAGGTCAAGGTCACTGCACATGCACATTAGTTATACATCACAGACCAAGCCCACACTTTATAAATTACTTACACATAGGATAAGGAATGAGCCTGTCAGTTTTGGCACCAAAGGTCAAAGGTCACTTATACTGAAAGAAAAGTCATTCGTGCACAAAAATTTCAGCTATCTTCATAGAGGACTATTACATGAGGACCATTAAAATGTCATTGTTTGCGTAAGGTGTAGAGTCCTCATATGCTTGCATTTTCTTACGGACTGATATAGATGAAACAGAATTGGGGAAATATTTGCATGAATGTACACAGTTGTACCAAATATATCTTTTATCCTTGGATTTGGTTGCTTTGGCTTGAATGTTTCAATTGTTTCTTTTTGGACACTGCAAAAATTGTTTTTGTATGTTTTCTGACAGCAAAAAATGTATTCTTTTTCACGATTTGAAGAGAAGCAGCATATATGATGCATTATTTTGACCTGTTCTCAATAGAGTGGTGTGGAGTTGAGAATGATTTGGCATATACTTCCAAGCGGATTATGACAAGGGAGAAAAATATTGTAGGTTTACCCCACGAAAGTAAAACTTGATTACAAGTAAGCAGCAGTGATAGACCTGGAGATAAATTAAGCCATTTTATGGGGATTCACAACCATTCCCACAATATACTGCAGGGCTTTACATGAAGGGACTAAGTAATTATTCGTAATCAGTTGTGCATACAGTTAATATTCGACCTGTCCATTTATAGTTTATTCTCCATAATGACTGTGAAAGGTACATTGTTACCCTTATTTATTCATCGATTTTTAATGAACTTTTAATAGCACATATAGCCAGTATGGCTCAATGTACATATATACATACCATCCATTCATCCGTCTTTCATACAGCTTGGTTAAGTTTGTATTTAGGGCCCTTTCTCAGGTAATGTAATACTCATAGCCATTTAACTTGGTAAATTTTGTTGTAAGCCCCAAACTTATCATTTAAAAAATATGTCATGCTTACCTAAAGTTCATGCCGCAGTGACGTCAGTTTAGTTTTACATTTAAGTCCATTTCTCTAGCATTGTTAGCTCTGGAAATCATGCTTCTTTGTAAGTAGATGCTTCTTGGTGAGTGCAGTTGTACCAAATATTACCCAAAGTTTATGCTTTCAGGTTTTCTCAGGTGTTGTTAGCTTTAGTTTCTCAGGTTTGTTAGCCTTAGTTTCTCAGGTGTTGTTAGCCTTAGTTTCTCAAGTGTTGTTAGCCTTACTTTCTCAGGTGTTATTAGCCTTAGTTTCTTATGTGTTGTTAGCTTTAGTTTTTCAGGTGGTGTTAGCAGCTTTGAATGTAGATGGGTCTATGTGACTTCAGCAACATCTTATGGCTGTTCCATTGAATCATATGTAGTACCCAGGAAAGGCATTTTATGTAACAGTATATGCCAAGGTACTCTTATAACAGCAAGAGTTCATATAAAAGTGATACAGTATTCTCAATTTAATCTTTGGGTAACTAATCCACATGTAAGGTGCCTTCCATGTGACCCAAGTATGTTTTACTAGAACAGCCCTTACCAAAAATAGGTCACTGTGACCGAAGTTTCACATTTCAATTGAAAGTATGTAACAATAAGAGAACAGAATTCAGCAATGTTAATGGGATCAGTGACTGTACCTATATCAGCAGTATACCCTGGAGTTTTTCATGACAGATAACTCTATTTATATCTGATATATAATTGAATTGAACTGATGTGAGTTGTGTTTTCATACACTTGTAGATATCATTGTATAACTGATCAGCATTGTTATTTTATTTCTCACATTCCATATCTTTTGAAGTGTTCTGTTTAGAGCTTTCTGTCAATGAAATAATATGAATTTGAACACAGTATTATATCAGTACAAATGTTTGAACATAACATTATATTAGTCCAAATTTCTTGACATTGTAATATTGTGTACAAATGTTTTAACATAATATTAGTATAAATGTTTGAACATAATATTAATTAGTACAAATTTTGTAACATAATATTATATTAGTACAAATGTTTGAGCATAATAATATAATAGTACAAATGTTTGAACATAATATTAACACAGATGTTGGAACATAATATTAGTACAAATGGTGGAACAAAATATTATATTAGTACAAATTTTTTAACAATATTGTGTTTAAATGTTTGAACATATATACTATATTAGTACAAATATTGGAACATAATATTATATTAGTACAAATGTTTGAACATAATATTATATTATTGTAAATGTTTTAACATAATATTTTATTGGTACAAATGTTTTAACATAATATTTTATTAGTACAAATGTTTGAACGTAATACTATATTAGTACAAATGTTTGAACATAATATTATATTAGTACAAATGTTGGAACATAATATTATATTAGTACAAATTTTTAACAATATTGTGTACAAATGTTTGAACATAAATACAATATTAGTACAAATGTTTGAAAATAATATTATATTAGTACAAATGTTTGAACATAATATTATATTAGTATAAATGTTTGAACATAATATTATATTAGTATAAATGTTTGAACATAATATTTTATTAGTAAAAATGTTTGAACATAATATTATAACATAATATTAGTATAAATGTGTTTATAATATACAGCTCCTAATAATGTAATTTTATTTCTGCAATTTAGGTTAATGGTATAGAGATGACAGGTAAAACTCAGGCAGAGGCTGTATCAATTTTGCGGAACACAAAAATGGGAGAAACAGTCAATATTGTTGTCTCCAGGCAAGAAACAGAAGATGATAGATTCAAAGTGCCAAGGGAATTGGTAAGTGTAGTTATATTAACACATTTTGCTTTAAAAACCCCATATGCATTAGCAGCTTTGAGTGACAAACAGTGATTTCTAATTTCAGATTCTTTGGTGAATTTAACATTATTATTAAATAAAGATTCTCTGGAATGACATTTTCATGTACATTGAGTCATTTCACATAATTCTATGGGGGACATTTTGCTTAAAATCTTGGAACATGATTTTGAAAGCTCAGTGCTGTTTAATCTTAGGTAGAAACCGTAAAACATAATACATGCCAATTCATTTTCTGCAGACATTGCACAGTCCAGCACAGAGAAAGAGAAAAGGAAATTCTTTTAAATAAAATTAATCTAATGTTTTTACATCATTGTTTTTATTGGGAAAATTTTTTTTTCTTCATAAATGCTGTAGAATGAAGATATGACATTTTATGAAGAGGTGGAAATAAATAATGATCTACAAATAAATGCGTGTAATGGAGACACAGTTAAAAATAAATATTAACATATAAATATTAATGTATAAATATTAACATATAAATATTAACATATACAATTTGCTACTTATACAAGAAACAATTTTACAGTTAAATTTAGACAAATAAAAAATGAAATATTAAATCAGCAAATTAATTATTTTATCAGCTAATTGAATATTGTGTCAACGAATTAAATATTGTATCAACACAAATTAAATATTATATCAACAAATTAAATATCATTATGAAGAAATTAAATATTAACAAATTAATATCAGCAAAACCTGTTATAACATGATTCATTATAATGCGATTCCACTTATAACACAATGGCAATATGGCTCCCATTTTTTAATTTAAGGTGACCTCTCTTTTTAACATCCTAAATACATGCTCTCAGAAAAGCTGATTATTTGTATCCATAGTAGATTTTTAATCCCAGCACTGCATTGAATGTAGCCTTAAGTTCCAAAATTTTGTTAAACATATTACAGCATTATATTTGTTAACAAAAATAAAGAAAAGGTATCAAGTTCAGACAAGTTTAAAGATTTTTTTGACACAGTCAGCACTGTTTAATGTTTAGAGGAAGTAACATGTAGCTAGTTTGACATTTTCTGAGAAAATTGTTAATGCAATCCTGCTTATATCGCGATGTTATTCTTTGGACCCCGAGCATTGCGTTATAACAGGTTTTACCTGTATCATTGTTAGCAAATTAAGTATTATGTCAACAAATTGAATATTGTTATCAGCAAATTAAATATATCAGCAAATTAAATGTTGTATCACCACTGTATAGAAGATTAGGAAAAAACAGTTTTAACTCTAGCTGATTGAGGCAGTTTAAGAGTTGCTATAATGGCAATATATACAGTTAAAAGTTGCATCTTGTTTTTTTTTGCACCATGGGTTTGAGTCACAGCAGGGATAGTGAGTGATTCTATGAGCACTTGAATACACCTACCATAAAGCATGTTATGTTGTCCATCTACATGTTTGTCTCTCTATCCATCTCTCTGTTGCCAATTTCATTTTTGTATAATACTTCTAGAATTTCACCATTGATGATTACCTACTTTGTGGATGGATTGTCCTTAGGGGTAAGAAAGAACTTTATTGATTTTGGGGTCAGAAGGTCAAAGATCATGGATGCTTTAAAAGATGTAAAACTGGTTTCTGCACAATAAAATTAATTCTATACCACATACTGGATCAAACATTGTGGAAGTTTTGCATTTGCGGTAAGGTTGAACCCTAAAGATTTTTTAGTCAAAGTGACTGAAGAAGGAAAATGATTTCCACACAATAACATTAGTTAGATATCGAAAACCTGGATCCTATGTTGGGGATGGATTACATTGGGGTAGGGAAGGAGCCTATCGGTGTTGGGGTCAGAAGGTCACTTTGAATGAAGAAAAGTGGTTTCTGCACAAAAATTTAAGTTCTTTACACATAGGACTATTAAACATGGGTGGGCGTATAATGTGGAGTTTATTGTACAATCATGTATATTGTTTGTCCAACAAAACCAATAGAAAGCCTTGTTAAAATTGCACATGCAATTGGTTGTACAAGCAGTCAACAGAAGCCCATGGTTACTTAGCAACAGTATGTACTCTATATTTTGCAGCTAAATATGGAATCATTTCTGCAGAATTGACATCAGTGTTTTGGAAATCATTTCTTAAAATAAATTTACTCATTTTTATTTTTAAAAAACTTCATTTGCAAGCAGGACAATCGTATGTACGGGGTGAAGAAGTGAAAATTGTTGGCTTTTGGCAAATTAGTTTTTACAAAGTTGTGGCATTTTCTGTTATATATTAATCTAACTACCTAATAAGCATTCTTCATTTTGAATTGTATAAACATGCTTCATGTTGAATGAATATGCATGCTTCATTTTGAATTGTATCGAGTTCGAAATCTTCTCCGCAGTCAAATCACTGTACAAATAGTATTTCATATATTTTATATAATATATCGCTCCGCAAGCATGACATCTACTGTTCAGACATGCATTGAATATATAATATGTACCAGATATACTTATGGCAATTGATAAACATTAAATACATTGCATTTGTTCTTAGCCAGAAAGTCAGGAAAAGGAGGTACAGTATTTGTTGAACATTATAAGGTTGGTAAGGTTGCAGATGGTTCTGTTTTGTGCCTGAAGAAGTGCACTGGTTGATGTGTGATTGTATTTAAAAAAATATGTACAATTGGTTCCACTTATGTTACAGGCTTTCTGTCTCAAGTATTGCAAAAATATGTAGGACTGTTTCTACATACATCACTGGATTTCTGTCTTGGGTATTGCAAAAAATTATGTAGGACTGGTTCTACGTACATCACTGGATTTCTGTCTCAAGTATTGCAAAAATATGTAGGACTGGTTCTACATACATCACTGGATTTCTGTCTCAGGTATTGCAAAAATATGTAGGACTGGTTCTACATACATCACTGGATTTCTGTCTCGGGTATTGCAGAAGTATGTAGGACTGGTTCTACGTACATCACTGTCTTTCTGTCTCAGGTATTGCAAAAATATTTAGGACTGGTCCCACTTACTGGATTTCTGTTTTGGGTATTGCAATAATATGTAGGACTGGTCCCACTTACATCACTGGATCTCTGTTTTGGGTATTGCAAAAATATGTAGGATTGTTTCTACTTACATCACTGGATTTCTGTCTTGGGTATTGCAAAAATATGTAGGACTGGTCCCACTTACATCACTGGATTTCTGTCTCGGGTATGGCAAAAATATGTAGGACTGGTTCTACGTACATCACTGAATTTCTCTCTCGGGTATTGCAAAAATATGTAGGACTGGCCCCACTTACATCACTGGATTTTTGTCTCAGGTATTGCAAAAATATGTAGGACTGGTCCCACTTACATCACTGGATTTTTGTCTTGAGTATTGCAAAAATATGCAGGATTGGTTCTACTTACATCACTGGATTTCTGTTTCAAGTATTGCAAAAATATGTAGGACTGGTCCCACTTACATTGCTGGATTTCTGTCTCGGGTATTGCAAAAATATGTAGGACTGGTTCTACGTACATCAGTAGATTTCTGTCTCGGGTATTGCAAGTATATGTAGGACTGGTCCCACTTACATCACTGGATTTCTGTCTTTTGTATTGCAAAAATATGTAGGACTGGTTCTACGTACATCACTGGATTTCTGTCAAGGGTATGGCAAAAATATGTAGGACTGGTCCCACTTAGATCACTGGATTTTTGTCTTGGGTATTGCAAAAATATGCAGGATTGGTTCTACTTACGTCACTGGATTTCTGTCTCGGGTATTGCAAAAGTATGTAGGACTGGTTCCACTTACATCACTGGCTTTCTGTTTCAAGTATTGTAAAAATATGTAGGACTGGTTCTACGTACATCACTGGCTTTCTGTTTCAGGTATTGCAAAAATATATAAGACTGGTTCTATGTACATCACTGGATTTCTGTTTCAGGTATTGCACAGGATGTTTGTGTATCAAAGAAGGGTCTATTCTAGAACTTGAGTGGGAAACCCCCCTTTTTAAAATTTAGATTGGAAACCCATTTTTAAGAAAGGGATGAATTTTCCTAACATTGTTCTGATTAACAAAGGGAATAAAGGTATGGCTTGAAAATTTGATGCATTCAGTTTATTTTTCAGCAAAGTATTTTAGAAATTATTGTGAATCGGGCAGTCATGCATCCTAGAATACACCCAGTGGAGTCTGTGTATGTTACAGATTAGGTTCTTGAAATCTGTGCTAATTTTGCACAAGATCTTGGGTAACTAGGTTGTTTTATTTTGTTAAAGTTATTTGAGAGATATTTTTAGACTATGATTATGACGACAAGTTGGATCATGGTCTTCACTTTAAGAAGAAAGCATCATGCATATTACTGACTTGTTTAGTTATGCAGATTTTACTACAGTCTCTTACTAAAACCAAAGTCACATGGTGTGAATAATTGATTTTAAAGCCAGTCAGAATATCAAAACATAGGCAGGCAGTTGATATTCATCATCAGGTGTTCACATAGTGTCAGTCCAGTATCATGTGTGAACTGAAATTGGTAAAATCTATCAGTCACCAAGTGTTCACATAGTGTCAGTCAGTATCATGTGTGAACTAAAGCTGGTAAAATCATATCGTTCACTTGGTGTTCACATAGTGTTAGTCAGTATCGTGTGTGAACTAAAACTGATGAAATCATGTCATTCACCAGGTGTTCACAGTATCAGTTCAGTATCATGTGTGAACTATAACTGGTAAAATCAAGTCATTCACCAGGTGTTCACATAGAGCAAGTCTAGTATCATGTGTGAACTAAAATTGGTAAAATCGTTCAAGAGGCATTCACAGTGTTAGTCCAGTATCATGTGTGAACAAAAACTGGTGAAATCATGTCATTCATCAAGTGTTCATATGGTGTCAATCCAGAATCATGTGTGATCTAAGCTGGTGAAATCATGTCCATTGCTTGCCAACTGTTTGATACTATGACTTCCAAAGGCAGTGATTGTTCATACCATTTGGAACTGTGGTTTTACATTTCATTCAAATGCATTGAAAAAAAAATCACCTGCAAAATGACCTTATTCACATAACATGATTCAGTTACATAATTTGACTGAAATTCAAAGCAAAATGTTTCACTGAGGGTTGTTTATTTTTTGCTGCTGAAGGAAAATTCATGTAAAGAACACCAAATATAATTGGCTATCCTAGGTAAAGTTGACTTTAGAGTGACAGAGTACTGAAAGGTCAAGTTGAGGTATTAATTGATTAACTAACATTATACTGATATGGGAAGCTGTTTAGTCAAAATTGATGATCCTGCTTCAGAAATAAATTAGTTTTCTCCATTGATTATATATAGGATTCCACAATTATTTAATATTTACTGTGGGATGTCCTTGAAGGTCAGTTAAAATCTTTTGTAACTCAAAGGTGTTGCATAGCTAGCTGCAGGGTTTGTTTGTCATATTTCTGTATTATGGATAAAATCAAGTATCCGGATCATGAACTTGATGAACTTGATCTTTGAATATATTAACTACATAAAGTGAGGTAAAAACCTACTAAATCATGTTAGGGTACACAAGGGTGTGCTCATGGTAAAAACCTACTAAATCATGTTAGGGTACTCAAGGGTGTACTCATTTAATTCAAAGTTTAAAGATCTTACTCTGTTACCCTCAGTATAAATTTTGGCAGTAATCATATACACTAGTGAGTTTTACCAGTGAAAATAAATTTTGATATAGTTACTATTGTATCTTATCTATACACATCTTTCTTTCATAAAGAGAATCAGTGTTAAGTAAATTTTTGAGAAAATGAGTCTGATTTTATGCCAAGGCTTGAAAAATGTAAAGATTGTCATTTTTGATGGCTTTATTGGGGTAGATGAATAAGAATATCTTCGTTTCGTTGCTGAAATTTTCTCAATTATGAACTGGGCAGATGCTGGCTCAGATCTTGTGCATGAAAGGTTTTATTTAGGTAAGAGGTCAGGGCTCAAGAAATAATTTCTAAGCACTCGTCCCTGCCTCTGGGATGAGTGAGTTACATGAGATACTTGTCGCTGTTAATCACTTTGCACAACACAATACACTTGTCCACTACATAAAATAACCACAGACATGCAAAGCAAGATGGATACTAAAATGTCCCAAACCGTAAAAAATGTATCGTCAGAGAAAATTCAGTGATTTTAAAACCCTTGGATAAATATATAATATGAGCCAATGTTTATAACTTGTGAAATTGCGGTTTTTTTACATTTAGCCATTGATTTCTTAATGGGTTTTTTTTCTTCATTTACAGTGACATGATTAAATATCCCAGGTGACATTTTAATGTGGGGATGTTTCACTTTGAAACAAGCTGTCACCCACCTTTTTAAGTTAGACATATAGGAAGTTAAGAGCCAGAAAATGTACTGGTAATTTTCCGAGTTTTGCCAAGTTAAACAATGTCTTGTTCATGCTGGATCACCGATATATCAACACTTCATGGATACATTGTCACACTTCATGGATACATTGTCACACTTCATGGATACATTGTCACACAACTACTCAAGGGCACTTATAAAATGGAAGATTCCTGATTGGACAAAAGAATCATGACTGTAAATAAATTACCACCAGTCGGACGTTGTCTTGGTATTATGTGCTTTATAAAATTGATTAAAATTGCATTCGTTATGTGAATATTGGTGAGAAATGGCAGGGACACTTAAAATATTTTTTGAAAGTTAGTAGCACATTTCTTGTGAAAAGTAATTATGCACCAGTAGAAATATTTACTAGAGCCTTCAGCTTTGTTTGACAATGTATTAATAAAGCTGCACATTGTTGAAAATGTCAGTGACGTCGGGCAAGTTTAATACTCTCTGACAATGGGCAAGCATAATACTCTCTGACATCGAGCAAGCATAATACTCTGTGACGTCGGGCAAGTATAATACTCTCTGATGTCGGGCAAGCATAATACTCTGTGACGTCGGGCAAGTTTAATACTCTCTGATGTCGGGCAAGCATAATACTCTCTGATGTCGGGCAAGCATAATACTCTGTGACGTCGGACAAGTATAATACTCTCTGATGTCGGGCAAGCATAATACTCTCTGATGTCGGGCAAGCATAATACTCTGTGACGTCGGGCAAGTATAATACTCTCTGATGTCGGGCAAGCATAATACTCTCTGATGTTGGGCAAGCATAATACTCTGACCAGATGCAATAAAATATTATTTTGACATTCTTTGGTTCTTGGCATGTGGCATATCACATGTCTAACTAGAAAGATCTGTGATACTTTGATGAAAAAGAAAATTCCTCAGCATTAAAATGATGCCTAAATAACCAAATTTTGTGACTCTAAATGCAAATACCGTTAAAAAAAGTCAATGGGCTAGGTGTGAAACTGGAATTTCTCAGTTTAGTATACAATCCAGTTTCTTGCTATATATTGAGAACGATATTTAATCTGCTGTCTTCGCTGTGAGCATATTTTCATTATTTGGACCATTTTAATATCCAGTTCGCATTGGATATCTGTGTAAAAAATCCCAAAGCTGGCTTCCTTTTTAACATGCTCTGGACTGGTTTTCTAATGACAAGATACAAAACACATAATGTCAAAACAACATCAGACTGGTCATAATTTATTTACAGTCATAAATTAGTCCTAGATAAAACTGGTGATGTCAGGTTCGATATGGCCACCACTGAAACTGTTTTCAATATCTTGTCATTGCTGTTCCTAAAGGAATGGTCAAATCAGCGTGGGTTTTTTTGGCTGTTCCTAAAGGAATGGTCAAATCAGCGTGGGTTTTTTTTGGCTGTTCCTAAAGGAATGGTCAAATCAGCGTGGGTTTTTTTTGGCTGTTCCTAAAGGAATGGTCAAATCAGCGTGGGTTTTTTTTGCTGTTCCTAAAGGAATGGTCAAATCAGCATGGGTTTTTTTTGCTAAAAGACTTGGTTTGATGTCTAGTTGGCCTTGAATGAAAATGGTACCGATATGAGGTCAG
Source organism: Megalonaias nervosa (assembly GCA_016617855.1). NCBI lineage: Eukaryota > Metazoa > Mollusca > Bivalvia > Unionida > Unionidae > Megalonaias > Megalonaias nervosa. The sequence continues at coordinate 53,326 of JAECUM010095443.1, forward strand.
ATAAGGCTGCAATGGAAGCCATCTTGATTCTCATGTCATTGCTATTCCTCATGAACAGAAAGTCATATGGACATGAGGTTTTCACTAGATTACTTCTCGTATCCAGTTGGTCATAAATAAAATCTGACATTTAGTATGACCACCACACAAAGGCCATATCGAAAATATTGTTATTTCTACTCCTCCTGAATGGATGGTCATATCAGCATGAGGTTTTCACTAAATGACTTATAATATCTAGTTGGTCTTAAATGAAGATGGTGCTGATCTGATGTCCAATATGTCCACCACAGCAGCCATCTTGAAAATCTTGTTATTGTTACTCCCAAATGGAATGTCATGTCTTGAAAATATTGTTATCTCTCCTCCTTCACATATGGATGGCTATATCAAAATGGGGTTTTCACCAATAAACTTTTTATGATGCCTAGTTGGTCCTAAACGAAAATCATGCAGTCATACATCCATTATGGTTGACTTAAAAATCTTGTTGTCACTGCTCCCCCAAATGGATCAGGGAATTTGAAACGGTTTTGAACAAAAGATTTCTAATCATATTGCTTTGTCATAAAATGAAAATGCTGCAGAATCGACATCCAGTGTGTGCACCACAGTAGCTAATTTTGAAAATTTTGTTACTGCTGAAGAAGATTAGAGATTGTTTCAACACTTGTCACTTAAAAGGAAGAAATGGTTTTATCTTGAATTCCTGGAAATTCTTTTTGCTTAGTAGAGCATCGATCCCCTCAGGGGACTATTGGTAATCCAGAAATATTATAAAAATGATGTAGTGTCTTCGGAGTGAGTTATAGCGAGTCATCTGACTCGTCTAAAAATGTTTGTGTGTTATCAGCATAGGAGTGGTTTTCAGTGAGCTTCCTTAAATAGTTGCTAGTTAAGATTTTGGCTTATTCAGTTCTTGGCAGTCGTTAATTAATTAGGCAATAAAGAAGTTACAAACAATGCTACAAGAATTGAAATAATGGACTTTGCACACAATTGACATTTGACCCCAAAATTTTCCTTTAATAGACAAGATATATTCTACAGATGTTGTGGTTCTTTTGATTTTAACACCATTTCTCAGCCCCATGATAGGCTATACATGGTGGCCAGTATAACTGGTGGAGGAAGAACCTGGGCTCTGTAGTTGTCCATCAAGTCGATGAGGACCACTTTAGTCATCCAGTGTTTTATCGGAAACAAATGGTCTGTGGGTGATTAGTTGGCTGATGAGGCTCTAGAAGTGTATCTGCCCCTATCATGAATGGTACTCACTGAAAAGGTTATCAAGCACTGATGCCAGCTTGTACTCCAAAAGCCTTCAGAAATATTATTGAATGTCATGGCAGGTTGGGTGATAGTTTAAAGATAGCCATAATTAACCATAGACAAAATTCAATTAACTCTTGGAACATGGTTGTATTTCTGTTGAAATTAAATGCACATGAGAGGCAAGGGAGTCATCTGTCAGTGCTGGAATATCAAGCTGGATCCAATCAGAATAATTAACTCTGCCACTCATGCTTACAGATCTATCTGTATAAGACCTTTGCTAGCTGTAACAATCCTAGTAATGGAAATGGTCATTAATAATATATGTCGTAATATAGGTAATAGCTCTAGGGTATTATATGTTCTTGGAGCAGTGCATATTTGTACAGGATCTTTATAACGTCTAACTTTTGCATACTTAGATTAAAAAGTGGGAATAACAAGTAATTCATTTTAGTGGTTAGGTTGCAAGAGGGTGTTGAAGAGGGGGAGAGAGAGAGAGAGAGAGAGAGAGAGAGAGAGAGAGAGAGAGAGAGATGGATGTACCACTCATCCAACTACTCAGACCACCCTAGTTTCTTTCTGTCTTCATGAGAAATGTTTCATTTCCTCATTTACAGAAAGACCCTGAAATGTGTATTTTTGCTGAGACCCAAAACTTGGTTTCATTTGTGCCTTTTTTGCATTCAGTTTGTGGTTGATTCCATTCATATTTATGTTTCAGCTATGATATCACCATTTTTTTATTTATGGTCTGAGAAATACATTCAGAATTTGCATTTATCACTTCAGTTCACAATTCTCTTTCATTTTCAATCATTTAGAATGCATTTACCAATGTTGTTATTTCCATTTTCAATAGTGTTATATGGAAAGAAATCACTTTTCATATATCATATTAAAAGTATGCTGTAACAAAAGAGAAAATGCATCACATTGAAAAATACAGCATTTAATTTAAAAATATATAACTATCAAAAGATAGTTGTACAAAGTTTGTCAGCAAGTTTCACGTCTTATTTTGTTTCATGCTAGTACATATTGTACAAATGCAGATACTGTACTAGTGATGATGGTTGATCAATTCACATCATGTAATTAGTAACTAATCATCAGCATACAGAACAAAATCTGATTTTGAATTACCAGTGTAATAAGGTTTTGGGACATGGAAGTTTAGTGGTAGCCTGAAATACAGATAAATAATTGTTAAAATCCTTTCATGAAATGCATTTGCATTTCGTTTCATTTATGTTCATCATTCATCTTTCTGCATTCTGCTTTTGCATTCTCCATTTCCTTGATGTTGCATTCATTCATTCATCATTTCATTTATATTAATTCTACATTTCATTTGCATTCATTCTGCATTTCATTTGCATTCATTCTGCACTTCATTTTCATTTATTCTGAATTTCATTTTCATTCATTCTGGATTCCATTTTTGTTTCACTGGTAAATTACTCATTTCATTGTACATCCCATACCAGGACCAAACTTGGTGCATGGCTTGCACATAGAATAAGGAAGAAGGCAATTGATTTTGGAGTCAAAAGGTTAAAGGTCAAATGTCACTGTGATTGAAAGATGATAATGGTTTTTGGACAATAACATTAGTTCTACATCATTGACCTGAACCATGTGTGCAGCTGCAATTTCTGGAGTTATAAGCCTTGTCTCTTATTGTATGTTTATCTAAGGAGAAATGTATTGTTTTGACCAATTTTGGTTTTGAACTTGATGCATTTTAGTATCAAGCTTGACCCATTTTAAAATCAAACTTGACCCATTTTATTATCAAGCTTGACCTATTTTAGTATCAAGCTTGGTTCTTTCATAAAAGCATAAGAAGTATAATGGAGAAGTGTATTGTATTGAGTATAATTAAGATTAGGATGTGTAACTCTTGTAACTCTCATCCCAGGGATGAGTGAATGAGACATTTTTATCTTGAGCCCTGTAACCCCATCCTTGACAAAACTTCAGCCCCTTTCTTCCAAGATGAAGTTAGGGACATCATTTCCTGGAAATTGTTTTGCCCGACATTTTACATCAACACAAATGTTAACCATGTAAGCAATTTGATTATGGTCCATTTTTTAAGAAGAGAGTTTTCTATCTTCTCTTGTATTTGGTCCAGAAAAATGTTTGTATTTTTGGCCAGGAGAGTTTTCTATCTTTTCTCTAATTTATGTTGGGTCCAGAAATATGTTTGTTGTCTTGATGTTACTATCAATAGTAGACGTATTTCTGTTGTATGTTAACTGTGTTGTATGCTGCTTAAGTTTCTGAAAAATACATTGTTAATTTTTTTTCTTTGTTTTTAATCTCCTTGGAATATAATGTGGGGCATGTAGCTGCTGTCCATTTATCTGTCAGTCCACATTTTCACTTCTAGAGCTAGACTCTCAAACAGTTGAAGATATTTCACCAAGACTTGATACACAAATTAAATAAGTTGTGCTATGGTGCCATTTCATACTTAAAATTTTCAGAATTTTCTGCATTCAGTACTTTTTGTTATGTTACCATGGAAACAAATTGTAACATAAGTAGTATGTAGATTGACAGTACTAGACCATAGGGTACCAGTCCTAGCATAAGTAGCATACAAATTGGGATTGCTGGGTCATTGGGTACTTTCCACAGATGTCTGGATTTGGTGGGTACATTCAGCAGGATTTGCTGGTTATTGGGTATGTATATTCAGCAGGAGTTGGGATTGGGTGGGTGGGCTGTTTCAGCAAGAATTGGGATTGGGTGTGTGGATACTTTCAGAAAGAGTTGGGATTGGGTGGGTGGGTACTTAGAGCAGGAGTTTGAATTGGATGGGCGTGTTCTTTCAGCAGGAGTTGGGTTTGGGTGGTTGTTCTCTTTCAGCAGGAGTTTGGATTGCGTGGATTGGCTGTTCCAGCAGGAGTTGGGATTTGATGGGCGTGTTCTTTCAGCAGGAGTTGGGATTGGGGTCGTGGATACTTTCAGCAGGAGTTGGGATTCAGTGGGTGTGTTCTTTAAGCAGGAGTTGCGATTGGGTGGCTGGGCTGTTTCAGCAGGAGTTGAGGTTGGGTGGCTGGGCTGTTTCAGTGGGAGTTGGGGTTGGGTGGCTTGGTTGTTTCAGCAGGAGTTGGGATTTGGTGGCTGGGCTATTTCAGGAGGAGTTGGGATTAGGTGGGTGGATACTTTCAGCAGGAGTCATGATTAAATGAGTGGAATATTTTATCTTGAGATTACAGGCTAAGGAAGCAAACATTTTGTCAATTAAATTCATTTGTTTAGTTTACTGTTGTTTTTTGTGGGGGTTGAGGTGCTTTTATATGTGTACAGTGTTGAAATTGAACTTATGATGTTTTCTGTTTAGGTCATGTTTTTTATGTCATGTATATTTTAGCAATTTGCCTTTTTGTGATTATGCTGATTGACTCATGTCAACTAATAAAAATATGCAGTTAATTTTGAGCACAAATTTTTGTGTTATTTTAATGGAATTTGTACTAATTGTGAATTGTCATGGTTATATACACCACATTATATTTCTAATGGTAATGATTATGAATCTGAAAATTTGTATATTTGTTGATTGAGCGTATACACATATTAAAATTCATATATTAACACAGGTACAGGGCAGTCATTTAAAACAATATATCCTTTTACATGTGGTGTTGGATAGTGTACTTTGTATTTTGTATGTAGCTGTAGCTTAACCATTATCACAATTTAAAGGAAAACGAACTAAAATTGTCATATGTCCCATGAATGAATATACATATAAATAATATAAATTTGATTCAAATCCATTGAGCAGTTCTAAAGATATGGATGATTAATTTCAGATGGACGATTAATTTCAGATATTATCTTTATGATACCCTGGACTATGAGAACTTCCACGAAATATAAGTTGTGACATCACTAGATTTCATCCAGTCGATTACCAGTATATTGATCTGCAATTCTCTGTGGGAATAAAGTTTATGAAAACACATAGGACACTGAACAATGATGTGAAACTATATAGTAAATAATTAAAAATTAATTTCAGATATGAATTTTGATGCGAATGAACTTATAAGCCCATGTTTGGTGTAACTGACTTCCACAACCTGCCGCCTTTCACTACAACAGGATAACTGTTAGTAATTTGTTATTTGAAGAGCAAATTTTATCATGAGTTAAGACCTCCAATATTTTAATATGAAATCAATCGTTATCAGAATTAAATTAAATCCTTGTAAAATTTCCCAGAGTTGCTTTCAAGCAGCTGTTAACTTGACTCTTAAGCAGAATACAGTAAGCAGCATCATAACTTGGACAGTTACAACTTTCACAGGTGAGGAGCTTGCAAGTATATAAACATTGTAGACATTGTTGAACATAGAAAAGAAAGGGAGATAATAATTCCTATAAGAATGCTTAAAAGAAATCCCAAATTTTGTACACATTATACATTTAATAAATCCATCTTTTTGTTCGTTTTTCTTTAAGTGCACATATTGAACTTGAATCAGTTCTCATATGAAGTATTTGAACAGAAATTAGCAAAGCATTTGTAAATGTTAATTCAGTTTAAATAGGTAAAGAGTACAAAACGTTGAATAAAAAGATGCAAATGGCCAAAATGAAATGTAAAATTCTTCAAAATCAAAAATGGGTTCTAGATAGTCTTTGAAGACCTCCTGATTTCTTGTATATATAAAAAGAGAGAGAGAGAGAAATTATTTGAAATATTGAATTAAGAAACTTGATATTCTGTGTTTTTAATGATAGTGTTATTATGACTTTAATGTAGAAGAATAAATAAGGTTGAACTCTATTATTATATAATTCAATTTTTTTTTTAAATATATTGAAAATTATGTTTAAAAAATACCCATGAGTGAAATTTTGCCAGATTTTTTTTATTTAGAATTGTTTTCCAAAAATGATATAAACTTTGAATATTTGATGCACATTTTTTGGAAGTATATACATGTAATTTGTCTGAAGCATATACTTGTAGTTTATGTGAAGTATATACATGTAGTTATAAGTATATACATGTAATTTCATTACAAAGCATATACATCATCATTGTTGTATATATTTTGTCTGAGTTTACTGATTTAGAAAGAATATGTGCACTCAGAATTGGACATTCATTTAGTGGGCATTCAATTGATGTCCAGCTGCTAGTAGTGTAGTTGTTTTGACATGCATGTTAGAAACTATTCTACGGTGTGGCTTGCTGTGTGTGTGCTCTTTCCGACTTGCTGCTTTGTCGCTTTCAGAGTCAGACTCCTCATGATGTTGACCCTGACTCGTTACAGCCAGCTGAGAAAGCCGGGGATGACGGCTCGCTTACCCAGATGAAAAACAAAGAAATACTCTCGTTCAATATTCTTCTGAACGATACAGGTTCTGCCGGACTAGGCGTTAGTGTGAAGGGAAAAACCCTTACAACAGAAGAAGGGACTCGTGATCTTGGCATCTTTGTTAAGGCTGTTATCCACGGAGGTGCTGCCTCTAAGGTAATAAAATCTTAAAACATCGCTAAACATACTATCAAGCTTGTGTATGCCTTACATGTGGATTGTAGAATATATCTAACATTATTAAAGTTTATGACATGCAGATGTGGAGACTTTAATCAGGTAAGAATTTTTCGAAACAGTTTAGACACTCAAGAGCTTTAAATAACCCCTTTCTTTTCACAGAAGGAATGACAGACATGTTATTTGTATTTCTGTCCATCTTTCCATTCGTCTGTCAGTAACGTATATATTTGTAAGTCGGAATAATTGCAAACCGCACAGACCCAGATCTACCATTGCATTATGTGATGGCAGATTAGGGTCTATGTTGTTTGTTATACTAATCAGTTCAATCAAGCTGCATACACCCAGATCTGCCAGCACATTATGGGCCTGTGCAGTTTGTAATTGGATCCGACTGATAAGTGAGTACATATGGTACCTTTGTGTTGACTTTGTAAATCGTATGTTGTTTGTTATACTAATCAGTCCAGTCAAGCTGCATATACCCAGATCTGCCAGCACATTATGGGCCTGTGCAGTTTGCAGTTGGATCCGACTGATAAGTGAGTACATATGGTATCTTTGTGTTGACTTTGTAAATTGTATGTTGTTTGAGATAAATTGATGAAACTTAATACATTTATTCATCAAATCTAGTTGTTGTATCCTCATTTGGTTCTGTCTTTCAGTTCAAGGTCAAAGATAAATGTTTTCAGTTGTTATAGACATCCTTGCATCCATCTGTTACCAGTTTGGTTTCTGTGCAGTTACTTTACTTGTCTACCATCTGCAATTACTTGTCTACCATCTGCAATTACCAGAGTTTGTGGATGGCTTGCACTTGGAGTAAGGAGGAAGGTTTCAGAATCTAAAGCTCAAAGGTGATGGTCATCGTAACTAAAAGAAGAATAAAGATTTCTGCACAACATCTGGAGTTCTCCACCATCTGCTGTTAGGTTACCAAACTGTGTGGATAGCTTGCAGTTGGGAATAAGTAAGAACCCTGTTGGGTTTAGAGTTAAAAGGTCAACAGGTCAAAGTCACTGTGACTGAAAGAAAATAATTTTTGCACAGTAAACAGAGTTCTCCAAATCTACAGTCAGCTATTTATATTTTATTCAAAAGGTCAGGGCCAGTGCCAGAAAGAAGAAAATGGTGACCACAAAAAGCCCATTAGTTCTGTATTACATATCACAAACTTTGTGGATGGTATGCACTTGGATTTAAGGAAGAAGTCTATTGATTTTGGTTTCAAAAGGTTAATGATCACTGAAACAAGAGAAATGGTTTCTGCACAGTAATGTTGGTTTTACATAACAGACCAGATCCAACTTACCACTCCATTGGCCTAGTGGTTAGAGCATCCACTTCGGATGCGGAAGGTCGTGGGTTCGATCCCCGACCGAGTCATACCAAAGACTTTAAAAAATGGTACTAACAGCTGCCTGGCTTGGCGATCAGCATTAAGAGGTTAGTGTTAGGACTAGTCGGCCTGGTGTCAGGATAATGTGACTGGGTGGGACATCATGCTACATGTCTGGGGCATGATGCCCCAGTGCTAGACATCACAATAAACTGCCACACTGCAGACATTGTAACAATATGACTGAAAAATTGTTAAAGCTATGTTAAAAATCCAAATCTCTAACACACACACACACACACATTTTATGGATGGCTTGAACTTAGGGTAAGGAACAAGCCTATTGAATTTTTGGTTCATTGCTACATGTCTGGGGCATGATGCCCCAGTGCTAGACATCACAATAAATTGCCACACTGCAGACATTGTAACAATATGACTGAAAAATTGTTAAAGCTATGTTAAAAATCCAAATCTCTAACACACACACACACACACACACACACACACACACACACACACACACACACACACACACACACACACACACACACACACACACACATTTTATGGATGGCTTGAACTTAGGGTAAGGAACAAGCCTATTGAATTTTTGGTTCATTGGTCAAGGTCAGTGTGAATAAGATGTGATTTTTGTGAAACAATTTCAGTTAGTGACAGAGTATTTTTAAAATGGGGTGGGCATATGGCATGCCATTGACATTACTCATATTTGCTTGTGCAGTAAAAGGTGTTTGAAACTTGGCACAATTATATATCTATACTAATCAGTTTGTCACGGTAAGGGCTGTATCTTAGAGGTCAATGTCACAGATCCAAGGACTGATATTTATTTCTTTACCTGAATAGTTTGGATGCTATTTAGGACAGAAACATTAAAATGGTGTGTGTGTGTGTGTGTGTGTGTGTGTGTATAATCACCACTGGGAAATCTGACAAATACACAGTCAGGTTTACATTTGCAAGGTCATTGTCAAAGGTCAACATTGTTATTTGTGTTTCTCTGCAACATTTGTTCACTTAGTTGAAATACAGGTATAAAAATGTGTACATGTGTAGAACAATAATAGTATGTAATATACCAAATTCACCATTATCAAGGTCAAAGTAACCTTGAAGGTCCAATCTGTGTGGTGTAGGTACAGAGCACATCACTATTAAATATGTGACACAAATAATCCCACAAGACAATTAATATTCCAGTTCCATTATGTTTTGTCATTAACACTTTTTCATGCTTCTTTAATTTTTAATTCACTAAATTTGCTTGCTTTTTCAGAATCATTTACAAAATTTTATTTACAGCTTTCTGTAAATTAAATAGATATATTTAATGAAATAAAAATCCTTATAAGAACATTAACAGACTATGATAGGAATCTTAGACTGCTCCTCTGCCTTGTTCTTACAAAGGAGCTTGTGCTTTTGCTTTGCTTGATGGATGAATTGGGAAGTAATCTATTCAGAAATGTTAAGTAAGTTATAGCAGCAGATCATTCAGTGATTTGATGATCAGCTGATTCATTTATCCATTCATCTGTCCATCCACCATCTTCATGTCAAGACTGCAAAATTTATAAACAGAACAAGTTTTGAATATGCAAAAGCAGTTTGCTTTTCTGATTCTTTTAATATGATGTCCAGCATGCAGCAGAAAAGATACATACAAAAATACTACTTTCATGTTTTCTAAGTTTTTTGTTTTTTTTTAAACCAGTTTTACAGTGACTCCAGATATTATAGTGCAGATAACACACTTGTTTATTTGTTCATATTGATTATATTTGTGTATTGCGATGGTCTGGGTGTGAGCTTACTCCAGCTTACCAGTTCAGTATGAAATTCATCCGGACAGATTCCTTGTCAGTTGGCTTGTCAGGTCTACCATCATTCATTGACTAGGCATGATTTTGAAAAGGAACAAGTATGGGAGAGTTCTAGTATGTACAATCTGGTACATGACACAGCTGTGTGAAAAATTAAGTGAGAGTGCTCCAAGCAGGAGTCGTTTTGCTAGGATCCTATTATTTCTTGTGTTTGTAATTGGCAAGATTTAAGATCATGAATGGATTATCCATTCTTACTCAGTGTATTCTTTGAAGTCGGCATGATCCATTCCAGTTTCATCTGTCAACCACACTGTGTTGTCTTGTACTGTCATGTATGTGTCTTGAATAGTTGATTGAACCATTCCAATAACCGCTCTGGTGGCCTATTGATTAGAGTGCCCGCCTCGGATGCGGGAGGTCACAGTTTTGAACCCCGGACGAGTCATATCAAAGACTTATAAAAATGTACCAACAGCTGTCTCGCTAGGCGCTCAGCATTAAGGGGTTAGCGTTAGGACTGGTCAGCCTGGTATCAGGATAATGTGACTGGGTGGGACATCATGCTGCATGTCTGCGGCACAATAACTCTGTATTAGACATCACTATAATCTGCCACACTGCAGACATCATAGCAATATGACTGAAACATTTTTAAAGCTATGATAAAAATCCAAATCACACACACACACTGAACCATTCCAGTTTCATCTGTGAACCACATTGCATTGGATGTGCCTTGACTAGTTGATTTACATATAAAATCTTTGTAAACTGTTTAAGCAAGCTGTTGGTGACTTGAAGAATGTCATATACATTTTCCTGATTAAAGTATCCATTTTCTTTTGGATTGACAAACTTCGAAATGCTCTGAATCATCAATTTCAATCAAGCATTTTATTCTTTCTGTTAATTGCATCAGGGTTGTGCTATGAGTTGTCAGACTGAAACATTCTGGTCTTAATATAGTCTCTGTCATACTTAATCTTGTGTCCTATTTTATTTTGCTATTAAAGAAATTCCCAGAATTGTATACAATGTGTCATAATGTCATACTCTATTTCTCTATTCCAGAAGTTCCCAGAATTGTGTGCAATATGTCGTAGTGTCATACTCTGTTTTTGAAGAATTGGTTGTGTGTTATGGTTGGTTGGATTGGGGTGGTGTGCTCCCAGTATTTTATTTAAACTATTGTAGAAGTCCCACCCAGGCTTGATTTTGGTTGGAAGTTAAATTAGTGAAAGATAGATGTACAGCTCTGAGCCCCAGCAGTCAGCAGTGCCGACAGTTAGATGGTTAAATATACAAAAAAGGGTGAAATTCAATGAATAATAATTTAATAACAATTCAATAGTCAAATGATTCAAATGTCCCAAGTACACTCTTTCCGCTCAACCCGTTAATAGCCTATTGCATCACTTGATTAGTAGTGTGAGATGGATTTCCACCTGTCCTTGTATTCTACTCATCTGTGTATTCTTCTCTCCTATTTCTCCCAATTCCTTCTCTTCTTTCTCCCTGACTTTCTCCAAATTCCTTCTTCTCCTCATCAGCTTCTCTATATTCCTTCTCCTCTTCCTCAACTTCTCTATACTCCTTCTCCTCCTCATCCACTTTCTCCTCCAGACTCCTTTTCCTCCTCCTCCACCTTCTATCCACCGACTAGACTTCTGTCAACTAGTCTTACTTCCATCTCCACCACTTGGAGACTCGGGACTCAAACTAAATCGGAAGTTCTGTCCCCTAAAAAGCTTCCTTTTCAAAGCTTTGACTTTCCTTAGAATCTGCTTCTAAGTTTTACCGCCATATTTACGAGTGGCTTTCCCGGAGTAACCCTATTTGCTAAGCAATCTTCCCAGGAGAAACTAACTTTTTGCTTACAAGTTATGAAAGTTATAATTCGGATCTAAAGTGTAATCACACCCTCTGTCTCAATTCTGATTGGATGTTGCTGTGAACTGATCCAATCAAACATAACGGACAATGTTCCTCTCTCGCTGTCTGTCAACATGGGGACAGTTGAGAACACGCATCGTTCACCCCGAGGGCTTCCCTTTGATCCTAACCTAAGCTGTAACATGTAGGTATGAAGTGCTGCGATCTATTGCCTGCCCTGGAACTCAAGATTCTGGGACCTCTGGCAGGTCACGGTAACCTTGCGTAAGAGATTAACACTAGCCCGCAGCAATGTTTAGACATCAAACACATGGCCACAGTAATATTCTAGTTTATACACAACCCTACAGCTGGGGCTTAGCAAACATGACACTATTTCCCTATTCCAGAAGTTTCCAGAATTGTGTACAATGTGTCATAGTGTCATACTCTATTTCTCTATTCCAGAAGTTCCCAGAATTGTGTACAATGTGTCATAGTGTCATACTCTATTTCTCTTTTCCAGAAGTTCCCAGAATTGTGTATAAAGTATCATAGTGTCATACTCTATTTCTCTTTTCCAGAAGTTCCCAGAATTATGTATAAAGTATCATAGTGTCATACTCTATTTTTCTGTTCCAGAAGTTCCCAGAATTATGTACAATGTGTTATAGTGTCTTACTCTATTTATCTATTCCAGAAGTTCCAAAAATTGTGTACAATATGTATTTGAAATTTGTAGGAAAGCCTTTAAAATAAATTGGAAGATGTCTAGAGGTTTTATGGACAACACAGTGGCTGTTGCAGTTTCTTTGTACAGTTGAGGTTTTGGGTTGGATCCACATACTGGCATGTTTGAGGCTTAATAGTCACCCAGTATAAAGTGTAGTTTCCCGCAAGTTAATGGCCACTCCAAAGCACATACTTGATCAATTAACAACTGTCAATAAGTAACTGCTGACCAATTAGACTAAATCTGCTAACAGATGTTTATGCAGTTACCTTTCTCCAGATTGTTTGTCCAAGTCCATGCAGACTGAGTAGTGACAATTGGACATTTCAGCTTGTATCACAGTTATACAACTTTGTCTTGCTGTATCTTAAACTGGGTTTTTTTTGTTGCCAAAATTTGACCAAAATGTCAATAACAACTCAGTGGTGCTTTTGAAATTATGTATGAACATTTTTGCCACAAATGTTTTAATTTTGAAGAGGTTGTGATACTCATAAGTGCATGGGATAATCATTAGTGTGTGTATGTGATTTGGATTTTTAACGTAGCTTTAAAAATTTTTTAGTCATAGTACTATGATGTCTGCAGTGTGGCAATTTATAGTGATGTCTAGCACTGGGTCATCGTGCCGCAAATGCATAGCATCATATCCCACCCAGTCACATTATCCTGACACCAGGCCAACCAGTCCTTACATTAGCCTCTTAAAGCTGAGCACCAAGCAAGGCAGCTGTTAGTACCATTTTTATAAGTCTTTGGTATGACTCGGCAGGGATTCAAACCCATGACCTCCCACATCAGTAGCAGATGCTGTAACCACTAGGCCACCAGAGTGGTCTGGATAATCATTAGGTTGAGTGCTTTGGATGGATAAACAAAACTATTTCTTTTGCCACTGTGCCAAGACAAAATTTGAATAAACATTTAATTGAAATAAACTTCAACATCTCATGGCCACCAGATCTTATATGGATGTATTGAAAAAAATGATGGAATATGAATCTTAAATTCTGTCAGTCTCAGTGGGATATGTACACAGTCGCTTGTGATTCAGTCAAGTCCCCAAGTTTTGTATGTTAATCATATTAGAGATATTAATTGCAATTTTAATTTCAATTGTTACTTCAAAATTTATTTAATAATCCCATTTTTAATTTCAGGATGGTAGACTAATGGTTAATGACCAGCTGATAGAGGTGAATAACGAATTGCTGGCAAATCTCCCAAATACGGAGGCAATGGAAAGACTTCGGAAAGCCATGCAAAAGGATGAACCAGTGCCAGGCCACATAAACCTCAAGGTTGCCCGGAAAATTGGGGCTCCCTCCCCTTCTCCATTCAATGAAGGACCAAATATGGTTTTTAGTATTGAAAATCCAAAAGGGGAGAGTAGAACTGAAGAGGAGGAAAATTATAGTTTCGAAATGGACCATAGCTCCTCGAGGGAAGAGGAGAATGATCAGTTGGACAGCTTCAGAAATTTGGTCCTAAATAAACACACAAAATCTCCCAGCACATTCTTAGAAAGAATTTTAACTGGAAGTGGATTAAGAAATGAATCATACAATATTGCAACTGGTGATAGTTTTACTGATGGTTCATTAATTCCTTCTCCATCAAAACCTCAGAGTGAAATAAACAATAATGTGAAAAGGGAGATAATTCTTGGGGAAGATGCCAGTCATAAGGTATGCATAGGGCCATTTCAGGCACAGGTCACATGGTCTCGTTTGATTCTTTGATATACCTTATTTCAAGCAAGAAAAAATTGATAATGGTTTTAATTATTTCCAAAGGAAATTGTTTTTTTGGCCATACTTCAGAGAAATTCTAGCTTATGTTTTGATGTCCGTCCATCTGTCTCTTTTTCTTGTCCATCTGGTATCAACACTGAAGTTCAGGTGTGCATTTGGTTATTGTTCTCCGACACTTGCTTGTAGAATAACTTGGCTTCTTGTAAATTTTCGTATGGATTACTTCCACCATCGGTAAAAACTTGCTGTGATCTATATTTTGAGGTACAGTGATTTGCATTAGGCTACATTTTCCTAGGTTAGAGTTTGTATTTACATCATACACTTGTATATGGTTGCTGGGTCACTTAAGTTGTTATGTACATTTTTCGTGATGAGCATTACCATTCAGTCAAAATCAGGTTATTGTATTCTGTTTTATGCTCAAATAACCTGTTAACATTTGCATTTATCACCTTCCAAATCATGTAGCTTGGCATGTAAATGCATCATGTGGGTTATTTAGTAAAGACTAGGTCAGTGTCACCTGTTTTTCATGCTCCAGTAACTTTTATTAACCCTAGCACGTAGTTCAGCTTCGTTGAACCTGTTGTATGCAGTATAATGCGATATGGTAGAAAGATGCATTGTACATAGATTTATCATAAAGAACACTACCCCATTGAGGCAAAACAATGCATGGCACATACATATGTCATAAAGAATGCTACACCATTGAGACAAAACAATGCATGGCACATACATATGTCATAAAGAATACTACACCATTGAGACAAAACAATGCATGGCACATGCATGTTATAAAGAATACTACACCATTGAGACAAAACAATGCATGGCACATACATATGTCATAAAGAATACTACACCATTGAGACAAAGCATTACAAATGCATCATATAAACATGACACCATTCAGACAAAACAGAACATCATAATCTAACAGTACTTGTTATGAATGAATTTTGAAACCTGTTATCCTGATTAAGTTTATGTACCACTTGAATATCAGTAAATATAGTATGATTTCCATAATAAGACCATGGAGCTTTCCAAGTAAATGTGGAAAAAAGTAGGGGTGGTCTTATTATCAGAAAAGTATATCCAAAGTAAATACTTGCCAAATTTATTTAAATATTGGGAGCGAGTTTATCATGGGATAAATACGGTAACAGGTAGCATTTTGCAAAATATTTTTTTCTTTATTAATTAGTCAGAAATATTGTAATACTTACCATCTGTAATTGCTTAAAAGTTGGGTTCAGCAGCAAACTACATAGACCCAGAGCTGCCATTGCATAATGCACTAGCAGCTTTGGGTCTATGCAGTTTGTTTGAAATTATTGGTAGAACAAACGACTTAGATCCTGATAAGGGTATATGTTGTTTTCAGTTGGACCTGACTTATAAAGACGTATATACGGTAGTTTTGATGAATTCTACTCTTCTACAAATCATGTTATTTCTAAAGATTTTAGCTTTACAGGTCATCAATTACAAGACTTACGGCAGCCGTACTTAACCTTTTTGGGCAGCAACCCAGATTAAGTTTGTGGTGTTAGCCATGCCACCCATCAAATGCTAAAAAATATCATTTGGATAGGAATGTTCAGATTATTAAGGATGATCTCGGTGACATCGGTAACCCTAACTCAAAACAGCATGACAACCCAGTCGTGGATCACGACCCATGGATTAAGAACCACTGACTTATAATGGTCTTTCGTCTATCCGTCCATTAGCACAAGTTTGTTGTTGATATTCCTCCAAACTACGTGGAAGATTGCCATTAAACTTTACAAACACATTCATCTCATGACTTAGTTGGTCGGGGCCCTGAGTGGCAGAATGGTCTAAAGCGCTCACCATTACAGATCACTGCCATCTTGCCTCTGTCTGCATAGGTTCGAGTCTTGGTTTCAGCCAATGTGGGTACATGAGAAAGCTTGCCAGTAGCTTTTCATGGGTTGGTAGTTTTTTCTGGGGTTTTCCTGGGTTCTTCCTCTTCCATTTATACTGCCCACCATGTATAGCCTATCTTGTGCTGAAAAATGGTGTTAAACCCTACAACAGCAACAACAACTTAGTTGGTTCTATCACTACTCTTATAGAATGGTAAGTATTCTTGTGATGTTTTCACCAAAAGACTTCCTGCAGTGTCTAGTTAGTCCTAAATGAAAATTGTGCCAATTCTAAAATGGCATTCACACTTATCATCTTGAACCTCTCGTTATCACCGTTCCAGAATGGATGGTCATATTGACCTGGGGGTTTCCACTATGAATGGATGGTCATATTGACCTGGGGGTTTCCACCATGAATGGATGGTCATATCAGCGTCGGGTTTTCACTAAAATACTTCTTATAACATTTTGTTGATCCTAAATTGAAATGGTACTGATCTGCTGTCCAGTATATGGCTTCTTCAAAATTTTGTTTTTGCTAATTGTAAACGGAAAGTCATTTTCATCAGAAGAGTCCTTATCATGTAGAGTTGGTTATTAATGAAAATGATGAATCCACAACATGGTCACCCTTGCGGTTGTATTGAAAATATTGCTGTCTCTACTCCATGCATGGCTTAAAATACAACAGTAGATTTTCATATGATACCTAGTTGGTCCTAGTTGAAAACAGTGCCAATTGTACATCCAATATGGCTGCCATGATGGCAGACTTGAAAATCTTGTTGTCATTACTCCACCATGAATGGATGGTTATATTGACCTGGGGGTTTCCACCATGAATGGATGGTCATATTGACCTAGGGGTTTCCACCATGAATGGATGGTCATATTGACGTTTCCACCTTGAATGGATGGTCATATTGACCTGGGGTTTTCGACCATGAATGGATGGTCATATTGACCTGGTGGTTTCCACCAGAAGACTTCAGATGATGTCTGCATGGTTCTAAATGACAGTGGTACCAAACTGTCATCCAGTATGTCCACCACAGCAGCTAATTTGAAAATCTTGTTACCACTGAAGAAGATCAGAGAAGATTTCAACACATAGAAGTTAAACATAATAAATGATACTATATTTGATTTATGAAAATTCTTTTTACCCAGTAGAATGTGAGTCCCATCAAGGGGCCTTTGTTTCTGCCTCGAAGAGTGTCAGTCCCTTTGAGGGGCTCTTGTTTTCACCCAGCTTATGTTGTACATAGGTATCACTTTCCTTGCAGTATTATCGTTGTCATGCCTATAGGTATCAGGGTTCTTGTTTATACACCAGCTTTAAGGTGGAATGGATTATATTATGATGTTGTCTGTCTGTCAGTTACCAATTTGATTTCTGCATGGGAACTCTAGATTCCACCAGCTACATTTTCTAAACATTGTGGATGGCTTGCATATGGGATTCTTGGGTCAAAAGGTCAATAGCTATGCTTACTGACTGAGGAAAGATATTTGGTTTACATACAGTAATGTTACTTCTACATTATATACATGGATAAAAGTATGTAGGGGTAAGAAAGAAGCATATTTAGTTGTTGATCAAAATACCAAAGGTCAAGGTCACAGTGATGATAAGAAGAAAAACTGCTCAGTTAATTTAGATCTGCATCACAGACCTAGATCAAACTTTATGATAGTTTGCATTTGCTTTACGAAGAAAGGTTATTTATCTGAGGTAAAAAAAATCAGAGGTCAGTATCATTGTGGCTGAAAGAAGAAAAATGGTTTTTATTATAATATTTTTATTTTCAACTATCATCACCAAAGTTTGTGGATGACTTGGACTCAGATGAAGAAAGATTGAAGAAATTGATTTTGGTGTCCAGAAGTCAGAGATCAAGGTTACTGTGGCTAAAAGAAGTAAATGAGTTTTTGCATAACTTTAATTTTAGACCATGTACCTTTACCAAAGTTTGTGGAGAGCTTGACTGACTGCACTTCCGGTATAGAATAGCACTGCTGATTGTGGGCCTGAAAGGTTAAAGGTCAAGCTCATTGTGGTTGAAAAGATTTTCACTATTACATTTGTTCAAGCATAACTTCCTTGACCTGGCTTTGTGGCTGGCTTGCACTTAAGGTATTAAATTAAAACTCCATAGATTCTGGGGTCTTTCAGAAGTGGGTTTATTTCATGATGGCATACCTTGACCAAGACCAATTGGTCAGTAATTTCCAGAGTTAACCATGCTTTGCTGGTACCTACATAAAGAGCTGCTAAACACAGCAATGGCGTATAAATGCCATTTATGATACTATTGTGCATTCAAGTTTTTTTTTTTTGAACTGTTCCATATGTTGTCTTAAGTCTTTTTGTTTGTGTTCATCTTGAGGAATCCTAGTTACTTTCATCAAAATTAGATCACAGTAACCTGCTATTCAGACACCAATGTTTATATCCAATCTCTGCAGTTATTTCCATTTTGCAAAATTGTTTTTTTTTTTAATTGTTTAGCTGAGTGTTATATTTCTATGCCCCACCACAAAAGAAGTTAGATCATATAGGTTTACCCTTGTCTGTCCTCTCATCCATTCAGCACACAGTCGGATTTTGCATTTAGGCGTGTTCAGGCTCTGTGGCATAGCATTTATGTATGCTCCATGAATATGATATTTGGCACCAGTAACCCATTTCTAGATACTCAGACATTTTACATCTAAATTACTTTTTATTGCAGAAGAATTTTCCACCTTCTGCACTTGACATCCCAAAGAAACATTCCTCCCAGAATTCCCAGAGTTCCAGCTCCGAGGACCTGCATCAGCAGCCACCGCCATGGTTACAAGGCCCAGATTGGTCGAGGGATCCCGGTCCAACAACAGAGGAGGACTTGTTAGTACTTCAGCATCATAATCTTTCCATAATAGACAAACAAAGCAACAGTTGTCTTTGTGGTTGCAATTCAGTAAAATATTTCATTGCTGTATTCATTTGTGTATAATGTATGGCCCCACATCTGCCGCTACATAATGCACTGGTGCATCAAGGTCTGCACTGTTGCTATTAAGTTTGTTCAGACTCCCAGTCCACATTATCAAAATGCACTGTTAAAACAAGGTCTGCACTGTTGCTGTTAATATTAGTTAAGAATCCCAATCCATACTTGGAGTCATGGTGGCTCAGTTGGTAGGATGTCAGACTTGTAATACGAAATTCATGTATTAGTTATCTCCCAGGCCAGGCAGACTTGTAATACAAAGTTCATGTATTCGATATCCTCCCAGGCCAGACAGACTTGTAATACAAAGTTCATGTATTTAATATTCTCCCAGGGCAGGCAGACTTGTAACAGAAAGTTCATGTGTTTGATATCCTCCCAGACCAGGCCATTGATGGCCTTTGCTGTGTCCTTCTGTCTTAAAGAAACATGACTTGCTTGTAAAATCCAAATAAGTATACTATATAGTTGAGCCGCGTGTGTGTGTGTGTGATTTAGATTTTTAGCATAGCTTTAACAATTTTTCAGTCATATTGTTATGATGTCTGCAGTGTGACAGTTTATAGTGATGTTTTGCACTGGGGCATCATGCTGCAGACATGTAGCATCATGTCCCCCACAGTCACATTATCCTGACACCAGGACGACTAGTACTAACCTCTCAATGCTGAGCGCCAAGCGAGGCAGCTGTTACTACCATTTTTATAAGTCTTTGGTATGATCGGCTGGGGTTTGAACCCACGACCTCCCGCATCCAAGCAGTTTTATTGTTGAGCCATATTAATATTAAGTTTAAAAGCAGCCAGAGCTACTTCACAGTCTTACATACAGTGTAATTTGTTAGATATTCTGTTAGGTTTTTAAGAAATTGTTAGACAATAATAATAAACAGTTAAAGACATGAGATAACTTTGTGATATTAGATATAATAATAATTATGGTAGGAAGTAAAATTTATTAACATTGAATGTGCATTAACATTAAATTATTAACATTGAATGTGCATTAACATTAAATTATTAACACTGAATGTGCATTAACATTGAATTTGCATTAATATCTTCTGGTCAGTTTAAGTTATAAGATTAAAAAGACCGCAGATTCTTACCCTTGATCATTGTTCACATAAAAATCAAACAGTGTATTTCTTCAACCGTTTATTATTTTATTAGCATAAAATTTAAAGTATTTGATTTGAAAGATTTACACTAAATATGTTGGACATTACTTGCAGGAGTCCTACAGGGACCTTTCAGAGGGAGGGGTTTGGAAGACAAAGCATGTCGGAGAAAAGAAAGGCGCACATAGATCCTCGAGCAAGTGAATTTTATCAGCGAGCAAAAGGGACTAAAGAGGGAGGACAGAAAGGTTGGTTGATGATCCTGCAGAATTTGAGAAAAGGGTCCCATATTATGCATATTTGGCTTCAGAGTTAATAAGTTGGAAGATTGTTTCTTATTGTGATATATTTTTATCCAATATTCTTGGACGTATGCATGTTGTACGATGCTTCTGTAGAGAGAAGGGTATATATTGGAATCCTTGTGCCCATCTGTTTGTCTTTCCATCCATCATGCAATCTAGTTGGCACAACTAACCCCTCAGTTTTTGATGGATTGCCATGAAACTTGTTACATATTTTGGTCATTATCTGAAGATGCACATATTGACAAATCATTATGTTTAATTGATTGTTGTTTGAATTATTGCCCTTTATGACTTGCAGGTCAGTATAATGTATGACAGATATTTTGTGAATGTAACAAGTAGTCTCACAGATCTCAATGGATTGCCATGCAGCATGGGAAATGATATGGTCATCATTATGTGATGATGTACATATCTTCAGATCATTGTATTCATGCACTTTTTGCTAGAGTTATTGCCCTTTATGACTTCATGCTTGATGTTGTGTATGACATAATCTTTAGAATGAAGCTAATCTCACGGAATAGATTTAATCACCATGAAACTTTGTGCATGTTATGGTCCTCATTTGAAGAGGCACATTATTGACAAGTCACTGTCCTTCTGCTATATGTTAGAGTTGTTGCCCTTTATTTGATGCCGCTAAATGCAGTGCGTGACAGAATGTTGTGAACTGGTTGTGCAGTTTTTGATCACTGTAAAATTGGTATGTATTATGGTCATGTCCACATTGACAATCACTGCACATTTCAAGTTTTTAAGAGTTATTCCCCTTTTGGACTTGCAGCCTGATGTACTGTATGACAGAATCTTGTAAACACAAATCGGCTCACAGTTTTCAGTGAATTGCCATGAAAATGTGCATATATATTGGCCATCAGCTGAAGATGAGCAATGTGTGATGAATCAGTTTGATTTTGAAAATTTTATATGACTTAACAACCCTGTTTTTTCTCAGCTGACTGCAATATACCACAGAATCTTGCAAATGCATTTGTAGGGATCACTTGATAAATATTATGGTCATCATCTAAAGATATGCATATAAACAAATCTTTGCACTCCCTTGAATTTTTAAGTTTTATTGCACACTTTGACATGCAGCTGGCTGCATTATAGGACAGAATTTTCTGAATGGAACTTCTTGCAGTTTTCAGTGGATTGCCGTGAAACTTGGCACATATTATGGTCATTCAAAGATATGCAGGTTGACCCGTCATTGTACTTGAATTATTTCGGAAAGAGTTATGCATCTTTTTTTCTATGAGAGGTTGTGGTATATTTACACAAGCAGATTGCTTACCAATCCTTAGTTTAAGACTATTTTCCAGAATTAAACAAGGCTTTTATTGCTGAATCATGCTTGATATGACTATACATTAAAATTAAAGTCAGAATGGGGATTATCATAGTTTTAGAAAAGAGAACAATTTTTTTTACCATTCAGCATATTTACAATTGTTTACTTCAGGACTTGCCCAATCGAATCCCTCTCATGCTTTTTACTTATAGTGTAGATTTACTATGATACATGTTTAATGATTGAAATAGTAAATGTGTTATATGCATTGTATTTGATGGCACCTGCCAGTGTGAAGAACCCAATCCTGTTAGAACCCTTTATATGTGTTGGTGTTGGATAAGAAAATTCCACCTGAGGGTCAAAATTTTGAATCCGAAACGAGGCTTTGTATTGCGATGCCATCCCTTTTGCCAGCAAGAAAATGGTCAAAATTTTGAATCCAAAACGAGGCTTTTGCCAGCAAGAAAATGGTCCCTGGGGACAGATGGACCATCAACAGTCCATGAGTTACAAATGTGCTCTTAAATTACAGGCAGTCTGTTCCCAACACTAAATGCAGACATGTATTTACATTTACGTGCTCCTTGTTTCTTTAAATTCCAAATTCACCATATTTTCTGATGTTATCATCAGATTTCAGATGAATAAAAATATTTCATCCTTTTTAAGGTTATATTTTCATTCTCTTTTGTTTAATCCAGAAGAAGTTAATGCCATGAATACATGGATTAGGACTTTGATGCCATCACAACCATTCTTACTCTTTATGCATTAGAGAGCTTCAAAGGTCAGAGGTCATTTAGGATAAAATTGTCTTTATATAGAAGCCATTTCAGCAGTTATAATTATACACTGAAATAAAGAATAATTTTTGTGTACAAGTTTGTCTGCTTTGAAATCTGATTCATTTTTTGGAACATTTTTGATTTTCTAAATATGATGCAGTTACACCAGTGACCTCTGACCTATTGCAAAGGGATGTAATATATGTCTTATTGGAGAAATTGTAAATAGGTCTGTAATACTGAAAAAACACTTTATAAATAGATGACATTTAGAATAATTTTGCATAAATAAGAAGTCAGAATTTTGTTTGTAATCAGAGACAATATCTTAAATATTTATTTTTGATAAAAACATTCTGTATTAAATTTTTATAAAAGTTTGGAAGGTTGTAAAGCTGTGATATTGAAAGGTGAAATTTTTATTGTAAATGCTAAACTGAGCTCCATACCCCGATTTCCTCTCTGCCAGCGGATGCATCAAAGAGTCGTCGTGCAGTCTCATTCAATGTGACAGGTATTCACTATCGCTGCAGGCAGCTGGCCAAAGAGGTTTTTGTATCCCACCCGCAAACTGCTATAGTCAAAGAGCACATTACAAACATATCTTTTTTGTTGAAAGTGTTTGAGAAAATTTCTTTGTCAGTATTTTTCATTGGTCTGTTCTGTAAATATTTTGAGTTTTTCATCAGATGCATTTAAATATAATGCAGCAAGAAATAGGTGCAGTTCAAGCTAATAAACATTTCCATTTCGTTGCCATGCCAACCATGCCAAAAAGTGCGAGCTTTGTTTCGGAAAAAATGTTAATCAGGAAAGAAAGGGATCAGTTTTTAATGTAAAAACTTGGTGTTTACTTCTCAAACACTGATGCGTTCTATTCATATAAAAGCTATTGAATTATCCAAGAGATTTGTTTGTAATGTTCTCATTGGTTACACTTCTAAACAATTTGTCCAGTTCAGACCTTACCCTGGTAAAATTTCAGGTTCCTTTTAGATGTTGAAGGACTCTGGAAAAATTCCGAATCTCGTTTGGGAAAACTCAAAGTTTATAATGGGTTTTGATCTTAGGTTCTAACATAAGATTTCCAGATTTCTGGATCATTGGAGATTTTGTTTGATCATGAAGAAGCACTCGGTATATAGAGTTCTCTTAATGTTTCAGATTTATTTAACTTGCATGAATAAATGTATGATTTCAAAATTTTAGTGTACATCATATCCTTTAATAATGGGTTTGAAAAAAGATGAAGAAATTACCCAGGATTCCATGTGTTTGAGTATGCATTACTTATTAGAGACAAGATAAAATCAGTAATAACTTTCTGCAATAATCGTATTTTCTGTAAATATGTTTACAAGAGTTAATTACATGTATCATAATTAAAATGTTGAAATGGTTATTGATTGATTTTTCCAGATTTCTTTGTTTCTCGTATTATTTAAATTCATGATTGTAATCTTTTAATTACTAGTTGGCACTTTTTTCAAAAAGTACATTGACACTCTCCAATATCATTACAATGGAGAATTCACAGCCCAATATGCATGCATTCAAAAGAGTCGGATCAAATCACACGAAATGTCAATGAGGATGTTCTTTTTTCACACTAAATTAAAATACTTCACTTCTCATATATAGGTGAAAATCTTTGCTCCATTGTACCAGGGTTTGGTCTTGCATGATGTTACTGAAGTTACCAGAGGAGTTCCCAAGTTACTATGGTGAATTCATTGATTTAAATACCATGGCAACATGTGATGTTGGTAACTACAGTGGCAAGCATGGTAAAAGTTTGCAATGCAGCATGGATCAGAATTACATTTGTTGAGACATTTTATTTAGTTTTATTTCTAAGAACTCAACTTAAACCATGCTTGTTATGTGTTGTAAGTGGATTATGTTAAGAGTTATTCCCCATGAATGATTACTTTATCTACTTTCTTAGAACCTTTAATTTGGAATGGATTTTGCACACTAATTTAGTTTCATGTACAGAATTCCAATTCATTAGGAATTGTATGTTAATTTAAAAAATTGTTCTTGTGAGACTTTTTGCTTTTCAAATATATATCTTGTATGACATTGAGAAGATATGTACAAAATAAATAGTGGCTTGATTCTCGGTGATACGTACATCGTTTTCTATCAAGCCACACTGACAAAATCAGCATCATCAACTGAATTCTTTTAAATTTAATATTTCACAAAAATCATCCAGTAATTAACTGTTAATTGTTCAATTTTTGTCTCTGTCTTTTCATGAAAAGTGGGGGACAGTGTCTAGTTTCCAGCTGTCTGTCCCTTTCATTCCCACCCAATAACTTTGAAGCATTTTAAGATTCAAGAATGAACAGTTGTTTACTTGTACGTTATCATTCGAAGGTGTCATGTACATATTGGGGCTTTTATGCTTTCATATCCCATTCCTTTCCATTCTTTAAATTTCGAGCCAACTAAAATTAAGGAATAAAACTTAGTATATTTACGTGTCATAGAAGATGTACTGCATACCATATTGGGAGTTTGGTTTTCAAGGTCAAGGTCACACTGCAATTACAAAACTTTTCATCATGCTTTCCTTTCTGCCCCATAACTTTAGAGCCATTTTATTAAGGATTGAAATTTTGTACATATTCATATGTCATTATTGGGTCCTATCATATTGGGTCCTGGCTTCCAACTTTCAACTCAGTAGTTTAAGTTTTCCATCATGCTGTGTTCGCTGCACTAACTTTAAAACCATTTGAGATTAAGGCATGAAACATCATATTCTTATACGTGTCACACAATTGGTGTCCTATCTACCGGATTAGTGTCATGGTTTGGTATTCTTTCTTCTTTGTTACTTTAAAACCATTTGAGATTAAGGGATGAAACTTCATATTCTTATACGTCATCCTTAGAAGGTGTCGCACCACAATTGGTGTCCTATCTACCTGATTAGTGTCATGGTTCAGTATTCTTCCTTCTTTATAACTTGAGCGCTAAAACTCGGTGTACTTATATGTCATCAAATTGGTAATTCTTTATTTAAGCACAAGATCATCAGTCAATAGTTATGTTATAGTCAGAATTTCCTTTCTGATCTATAGCTTAAAGGCTATTTCAAATAAATGGACTGAGTCACTTACATTATCACACCAAAGGATATTTAATCTTCAGCATGGGGTGGGGTGCAGGCTTCAAGGTCAGAGGTCAATATTTTAAGGTCTTGATTTTCTATTTCTGCTTTGAATCCTGAAAGCTATTGGAGATGCATGAATGAACTACATAATACTTTCGTTCCTTAACTTGAAATCTTGTTCTATCTGAGGAAAGGTTTTATCTTCAGAGTCAAGGTTATTGATAAATGTTTCCCCCATTTCTGCACTTTTGACCTAATTTTTTAAAAATATAGATCCATAAAGCTTGGTTACTCTCCATTACAGTCCAGTACCTATAACTCTGTTGTAGAGGTCACAGTCATCAGTGTATACCTTCGATGACAATTTCACTGTATTCATGTGTTACAACTTGATCAATGAGAAAAAAATCCTTTGTAATTTATTTACTGAATTCATTTTAGCGTTATTGGTGTGGTCCCTCTCAGAATTAACATCATCTGAGGGACCCCCTAGTGTTCATTTTAGTATTGCTAAATCTGAATGAGTTACTTTTCCTATATATATATATATATATATATATATATATATATATATCAGCTTGATTAATTTTTAAGAATTTTTATATGAGACAAGATTTAGAATATAGCAATAGATGTATTGTAATGAAACTGTCTTACAGTTGCATCACAACTTACACTGATTATGGTCTTTCTTATATCAAAAGTATCTGTGTAATTTATTATATTTATACTTACACTGGTGTTTGCCCTTTTATATTTATCTCCCTTATTTAACCTTGCATATTATAGAGTGTGACAAAACTCATTTACAACTAACTGTTCTAATAACATGTGAGCAGTGTAATATATTGGAGTCCTTTTTAATTTACCTTGTGTATTTTTTTATTAATTTTCTGTACATATTTCTTGTTAAGGTACCTTATGAAATGTTAGGTAAGGAACTTTCACTTCCAGGTAAAAAAATCTTATTGCTGAATTGAGTATTCTCATGAAATTGTTAAATATTTTAAAATATAAATGCAAAACTTGAGTGGGGGAAGGGGAAGAACTGATGAACACCACCCTTCTATCTCACTTTAAGAAGCTCAATTAGAGAAGGTAAAACCAATTAAATTTACCTGTACATATAAAAGCTTTAAAGCTTAGCTTAATATAAGAAATATTAACAAAATCATAACAGCATATCAGATGCTGCTATAACTTTATTTTATGTTATTCATTACTACTGTTTTTAAATACGTTCATTTTGTGTTTTTTTTTTTCTTCCCATAAATACATCAGCATCCAAAGGCTTGTATGTTTTGACATCTTTGGACAACACAGCCTTTTCCAAGACAGTCTTTTGTTTTAAAAAAATAATTCAGTCTCACATTATTTCAAACAAACAATGTTGATCATTGAATCTACTCATTTGACAGGTTTGCATGCCTTCCATAGCCATGGTGCTCTATTGCCACCAAGAGGGCGCCTCGTTAGGTTTGGATCGGCTGAATCCATTGCAAGCCGATCTAGCAGTCACATGCATTATGGTCGCACTCGTCAGCATGTGCATGACAAGCCTTTCAGTATGTATAGACATCTTCCACCACTCCCACCTGTTCCTACAGTTTCACGTTTTCCCTGGAGACTTGGTAGTATTTGAGTTATCTCCCCATGTGACCCTAATGGTGTGGTGTGGTGCCCTTAACTTGTCAATAAGCAGGAGTTTTCACAAGGCTTCAGATTTAGTATTGTATTACCAGTCCTAAACAAATAAAAATGTGCCATATTTTATTACATGGGTAGACAGATAAGTCATGAGTGAACTACTGTCCAAGAATAGAAATAAACATGAAGAGATATGTGTGACATTTGGGATATTACACAAAAATGGCACTGAAGTAATTTTCTTCCTTCAAGATTCGGTGTTTTCAGAATTAGGCAAATTAATTTTCAGAATGCTTCCTTCAGATGTCATTTACAGAATCTTTCGATAAGAAAACATATCATGAATAGCGGTAATATAGTGTAATTTCTTCCTTGACAACATGAAATAGTATATGAGGGATATTAATATTAATAAAAACAAATACTTCTTTACAAAATATAATATTTAATTTCCAGTATATCATAGATATATCAGTTTTATTAGCTCACCCTGCCTTAAGACTAAGTGTGCTTATGATATGGTTCTGCATGCAACATACATCATGTGTCATCCATCTGTCAACAATTTTTATTATTTTTTTTCAGATTTTTTACTTCGCTCAAACTTGGAATGTAAGCTGATGATCTTGCATTTTATTGGCTGAGCTTTTTATCATGCCATACTTCTTATTGGAGGCCTATATTTCAAGATCTCCAAGCAGTATGATAAAGAATGAGATCTGTACATATTAATGAACTGCTCTAATTTCTTATTGGCTGATCTGGTTTTGACTGAATGACAGCTGATTCAGTTTTGATCAAGTGTGGAATACAAATTTTTCTAACCATTATCTTTGAAGAGTTCTTGTGTCAACTTTGATCTTACTTGGAATATAGTTTGATAATGGGTGAGATTTAGACATAATAATGAAGTATCCTGCATCTAATTGACTGAGTTTGTTGCTACTCTTGAGGCCATAATTCTGATCCAAGTCAAAATTTTCAAGCTCTTGGACCACCTTGATAAAGAGAGAGATCCATGCATATTAATGAGGTAATTTTGTATCTGATTGGTTGATATTGTTATGACTCAAGGCCATATTTCTAATTTTGTTTTGATTAAACTTGGAATGTAAGCTTATATCATTAAGATCTCAAACACATTTGATAATGAGCAAGATCAGCCTGTATTCATGAGGTGATCTTGCATATGATTGGCCAATCTTGTTATCACTCTGAAAATTATATTTCGCATCAAGTTCCCATCAGACATGGAATATGGGCTTACATCCTCGAGAGCATGGATGAGTTTTGTAATGAGTGAGGCTAAGACTGTAACCACTATGAGTTAATCTTGTATTTGATTGGCTAAGACTGTAACCACTATGAGGTAATCTTGTATCTGATTGGCTAAGACTGTAACTACTGTCAGGTAATCTTGTATCTGATTGACTAGTACTGTAACCACTGAGTTAATCTTGAATCTGATTGGCGAAGACTGTAACTACTGTCAGGTAATCTTGTATCTGATTGGCTAAGACT
Source organism: Megalonaias nervosa (assembly GCA_016617855.1). Classification (NCBI taxonomy): domain Eukaryota; kingdom Metazoa; phylum Mollusca; class Bivalvia; order Unionida; family Unionidae; genus Megalonaias; species Megalonaias nervosa. The sequence goes on from JAECUM010095443.1 coordinate 82,397, forward strand.
GTAACTACTGTCAGGTAATCTTGTATCTGATTGGCTAAGACTGTAACTACTGTCAGGTAATCTTGTATCTGATTGGCTAAGACTGTAACCACTATGAGTTAATCTTGTATCTGATTGGCTAAGACTGTAACCACTAAGTTAATCTTGAATCTGATTGGCTAAGACTGTAACTACTGTCAGGTAATCTTGTATCTGATTGGCTAAGACTGTAACTACTGTCAGGTAATCTTGTATCTGATTGGCTAAGACTGTAACTACTGTCAGGTAATCTTGTATCTGATTGGCTAAGACTGTAACTACTGTCAGGTAATCTTGTATCTGATTGGCTAAGACTGTAACCACTAAGTTAATCTTGAATCTGATTGGCTAAGACTGTAACTACTGTCAGGTAATCTTGTATCTGATTGGCTAAGACTGTAACTACTGTCGGGTAATCTTGTATCTGATTGGCTAAGACTGTAACCACTATGAGTTAATCTTGTATCTGATTGGCTAAGACTGTAACTACTGTCAGGTAATCTTGTATCTGATTGGCTAAGACTGTAACTACTGTCAGGTAATCTTGTATCTGATTGACTAGTACTGTAACCACTGTAAGTTAATCTTGAATCTGATTGGCTAAGACTGTTACCACTATGAAATTAATATTTCATTCTGATTTTGCCCAGTGGTGGTAAATAATCATTTATTGTCATTTTTGTCTGCAATAATTTGAGATCTATGCATAGTAATGAGATGGTATTGTATTTGCTTTGCTGAACTTTTACTACTATGAAGGTTGCATTCTTACAACAATCTGCACTGTGAAATCATGAGCAATTATTTAAGTCTGGATGAGTGATGTCAGGTGCACTTTAACCACTTGTATACTTTTGTGTTCTATAAGAAGTCAGTAGGGAAATTTTTTTTAAATAGAAATCTTATTTTTGTATACAATACCTTTTTCTCATGTCTTGAGCCTATGTGAATATTCCTGATAACATTATGAATTCAGTTTTTTGTGGGCACCATTTTTTTTCCTACAAACAATGAATTTAAAAGCCAATAAGTAATGATCCTTCTGTAAAAATAATCCATGGATGCAAGTACTGACAAAGAATGCACATTTTTGAAAATCTAAAAAAAATTGGGTGCCCAATAAAATGAATGAATTCAGTGTACCTAATTCACTTCTGATTCAACTAATTATTGTGTTTTATTCCACAGTCCTGTGATAGTTGGTGAATTTATTTCCTCTTCCAGTTGTTTTTCTTTAATACGAGATGTATCAGTGATTTAAATTAAGTAATTTATTTTTAGCAACGATTTTTGTTAAGAAGATGTTAAGAATTGTGTGATATTTTGTGTACAAGTCGAGTCCAACTGCAAACAATCTACACGGAATCTGACATCACATAATGCACTGACAGATTGTGGTTTATATTCTACCAATTCATCCTAACAAAATGCATACATGCAGATCAGCTGGCACATTGTGTGATGGCAGGTCTGGGTCTGTGCATTTTGCAGTTAGATTCAACTTCAAGAGAGGATACATGTTAAATATCATAAATTGTTGCTAAAACACTGGCACTGAATCAAGAATATCATCATTTGCATGAAGTGGATATTTTGTTCGTTCTATGGTGAACTTAAGTTTTTTTTTAAAATGTTTACCTTTTGAAGTCTTTTTCTTGCTTCATGTTGAACAAGTATGTTGTAATACTAATTCAGTGCATTTCTCAAAAATTTGTGTTGAATCTTGCCATTTTTGAAAAACTTTAATATTAGCTTCAGGTGAATTATGACCACATTGACCTGATTACATTTTTGTCAAGATTCAACAAAACAAAGAATTTACTGTAATGGCTAGCAAATGGCAAAAGAAGTGATTCACTCATATTACAGTTTTTAACTGGGTCACATTTGCCTGCGTTTTTGCTTCTCAACAATCCAAAAAATTATTTTAATCGTTTGTGAATACAAAAAGTGCTATTTATATTTAACTCAGAAGTTGCTATTTTTTTTAAAGATCAGAAAAGCTTATGCAATATCCTGTCTTCAGCTCCCATCCGCCCTTCCATCTGTCTGCCCTTCAGCACGTTTGTTGTCGCTTCTCTTACACAACTTGTAGGATTGCCATGAAACCTTATGCATTCATGCATCCTAAAGTCTAGTTGGTCGTACATGATATTTGTATCACTCAGACAAATGGTATGACTGCTATGGTGGCCGTGTATCAGTTGGGACCAAACTTTGCATTAAGCTGCATTCCATTAAGGTTTATATTCTGGATTTTAGGTGTACTGGCTTGTGTGTACTGGCTTGTGTGCATGATAGCACAATATATATGAAGGTATGTTTTTTTTTTTGTTTTTTTGTTTTTGTTTTATCAAACCCAGTTTGTAGATATATCTGAGGAATATTTTGAATTATGCCAGTTAAGTAACTTTTACTTTTGTCAAGAAATTGTTAATTATATATTTAATCAAACTTGGAATGTGGGTATGGTATGTCTTAACATTGAGACAATTTCAGCGATCTTCTGTGTATTATATGAGGTTTAAAGCCGTGACAAATAATATTGTACTGCACTTACAGATATCGATTAAACATGCTAGCTCAAACGTGTAAAAAAAAATATTTTGTTACAATTTTCATTACCAAATTAGGTTGATTGAGATGCTCAGGAATGTCAGAGATGGTTTCAGTATTTGGTACGAAAAATAATAAAAGGAAAGAAGAAAAAGAAACTGTCTAACCATGAATTTATCTAATTCTGTTTTGCTAGTAGAGTGTCAGTTTCTTCATACACACAGTCCGTTAATTCATAAACAGAAGAATTCAGATAATATCAGTCAGTCCATTATTTTGCCATTTGAAAGATCACATATTTTATTGTGGCATGTAACATTTTGTGACCCTGTGGACACTTAACGCATGTGTATTAACCGATGACAATAACCTTCACTTTAATTTAGTTCTCTTTTTTCAGCATCAGTTCCATACATCTGCAGTTGAAACTGCATATCAGTTTCCAGCTGCAGTCAGCATGCCATCTCTGGCAAATTTACTGTTCTTGTGATTTAAATAAACTACATGCCATCTTTTTCTCATCCCTTCATTTCCAAATTGGACAACTATTTACTAAGGATATCTTCTTTAATAATTATCCCAACCCCTCTTTTGGGGGCAAATTTATTAGACTGGTTTCCCAGTTTGTTTGGGCTTATTTTTTCATGGGAGAAATAATCTAAATTTTATGTCATAAATCAAATAGGATCTAAACAAGTCTGGAATAAGTGCCAGATATGACCAAATTGCTGTTGTAGTGGAAGCTGTTATTAGACAGGGGTGTAGATGAGCATGAAAGAATGTGCAGGCATATCTAGAATTTTTTTTACAGAAGATCAGCTGTGAAGGACTTTTAGAAGAGGGCTTTTTTATCCTGTCCCTGCAGGCATCTACACCCTTGTCAGAAATTTGAAAGTGCAGATGTTGAGAATTCATCACCTTGAGCTAACCTTGTTGTTGTTTTAGTTTTAAGTTTGTGTTGTGACCTAAAAAGCATGTAGTTCATAAAATGGTGAATTTGTTGCTTTTTTAAATGTTTCTTGTGAAATACATTATTTTCTTTTCTTGTACGGTGTTACATTGTCACATTTACTTTTCAGTTTGAGTTTGGCAGTTTTCACAAGCACATTTCACTTGGTTTATTTTATGATGTCTTGTACAGTAGTTTTGTTTGTAATTATAAAGATTGAGATGTTGGAATTGTGTTGGAATTCCTGTCATCAGTCAGCTTGTTTGCTTTGTTAGAGAGAATTATCGTCTTTGAAATGAGTGCTAATTTTTAAATAAAAATACATTTTTTAAAATTATTAGTTATTTTTAAAATAAGTTCTGCTGTAGTACACAAAGAAAATCATATTGTGATATGATGTATTGACTTTTTTTAATATTTTTTAAGATCAGTTACACCAAATTCTCTAATGAATACTGTTGGTGTCTGTTAATTCATAATGCTTGTTTATTATCAAAAAGTTCATTTTGTGCCGATTATCTTGTATAGGTAACCATTTCATTTACTGTAATTATATCAGTAGTAAATATATAATTAATTGGTTTTTTGTCTAGAATTAAGAATTTAAAATACAGTATGAATATTTGGTATCTTGACATACTTTAATGGCATGTCAATAAGTTTTAGATAAAACTTGAAGAGACATCTTAAATCCAAAGTCTTGAGGTGAAAATATTTTTTTCTTGAATATGGCAAAATATAATAAAATTTTAGAAACAGGTTTACAAACAATGTATAATTTTTATAAAATGTCTTTAACAGCTCACGTGCATGCACCACCACCTCCAACAAACCTGAAGCGCTTTAGCTCACTGGAAAACTTGGCCACCACGCATGATTTGGACCTTAGTCAGAGCATAGAGGAGGATGAATCTTCTCCACCAAGCCCCCACATGACTCGGATGACACGTGGTCGTGGCTGCAATGAAAGTTTCCGTGCTGCAGTGGATAGGTCATATGACCCAGTCCCACCAATGGAATCAAACATGGAAACTGGTACGTCATCATGCTACAGAGCTTAGGACGGCTGAAGATTTAAAAAATAATGCCTTTAAAAAATGTGGTTGGGATTAGTTCATCAGCTTAAATTGTCATTTGTGTTCAGGTCTTACAATTTATATTGCATATTCTAATATGAACCATTTGTGTCTGATTGAAACCAGTGGAGAAAAAAGAAGTATTATCTTGCACAGATGATACCACATTGAAAGCATGTGTCATCAACAGTAACGCTTTCAGAAGTGTAACATGCAGTGTTGTCACAGAAGTGCAGATGTAATCATTGAGCAAGGCAATTGCATACTGTGGTGCTATGTCAGCAAAGTTCTGTTAATCAAAACAGGCAGAATTTTGTATGTTTTCATGTTATAATCAAAATAACGACTTAAAGAGAGGTATATATCTTGTTAACTAGCTAAATACCTGTTTTCAGTGTTCCAGTATTTTTTGAGCCCATGTTATTGGGAAGTACAACAAAGCAGTCACTTTTCTGTAATTGTTATTGTCAAGAGTTCAAGGTTTTGATTGAGTTGCTCAACCTATTCGTGGATTTTGATTGTACTTGGGATAAATCATTATGAACCTAAAGCAGATCATTCTGTTAAGTGCTCACTTTTCCCTTTTGACCTTGGGGTCAAGGTCATGGTCATAAAAAATTTTGTCAGGGTTTCGGTTGAATTTTTTTTGTTATCTGTTTTAAATTTCCCTTGATGGGTTATCCGCATGCTTTGGAATAGCTGATCAGCATAAGCTAAGATAATTCCTTTGCTGATGTGCTTGCTGAACTTATCTATCTTGGTGTCAAGGTCATATGTTTACAAAAATCCTTTGATCAAGACCTTAAAATTCAGCCCTAGCCTTTTTGTTCATGTAATTCTTCAGGTTGGCTGCCTTATGGGTTATTTAATCACAACATTGAAGCAGGTATTTATCTTTGAAAGAGATACAGTGGTCCCTCGTTGTAAAGTAGCTTAGTACAGTACAGTCCATTATACAATGTGTATTTATGGTAATGGTTCACATTGTACTAGTTGAATTATATATATACTTTATACATCACATTCTATACACGAGAAAACATTTTTAGGTATGATATGAAAAATTCAGTTTGTTAAGTATGGTATGAAAATTCTTAGATTCATCTGAAAGGAAGATTTATTTTTCTTTTTTAACTCGACAAAATAACAGAGTACAGTCAAACCTGATCTAGTGACTGCCTGCCTATGGCAACCATCTTGTTTTAGTTCCCTCCAATATATTGCTGCCGCATATGTCAATTGGTGACCATAAAATGTATTTGTAGTTAATATCTGGTTTATTGCTTTAATTGCTGTCTTATGTTTTTTCTTTCTTTCTTTCTTTCTTTCTTTCTTTCTTTCTTTCTACCTGTTGATTTATCTGTGTTTGCTTTATCATTTCTTTCATATCCCCTACATGTATGTTACACTGTATAAAGACAAACTGTCACTGATGTCCACTTTTGTGTGGTCCTGTGAATGCTTGAGATAAACAGATTTAACTGTGTTTCTTAGTTAACATATAATTTACTTTAATTACATACAATTTACTTCAATTACTTATAATTTACTTAATTACTTGTAATTTACTTTGCATATAATTTACTTTAATTGCAGTGTACTTTAATTACTTATAATTTACTTCCATTGCATACAGTTTACCTGCTCTTACAGTTATTCCTTTCAAAAATGTCTACTTTTGTACAATATATAATCAGGATTAAAACTCAAATCTGGCTCTTGATTATAGATACTCAAGGCAAACTTACACAAAAGGGAAGAAATGGTATGGAAAGATTTTTTTTCCCCTTCAAGTTATTCTTTTTTTTCTCTTATAATTTGTTAATACTTTGTGTTGTGAATGGTTCCCTGTAGTTGTTGTAGAATACTACCATATACTGCATGAAATAGTGGTACATCACTGACATGTAAAACGAGATTCTTCTACAAACTCACCAACTCACTCATCAGATTTATCAGTCTAGGCTAGCTACAATGGACACATTCTTGTCCATATATCCGCTGTCTGCCACCTGCCTTGAGTCACTTTTTGTGAAGATTTTTTAAATACAAAATATGTCTTCTGTTTGCTTTCATAATTTCAATTTGTTCACTAGACATGGAATATATCTGGCTGCAGGTTAAAGGTTGAAGTTCAAGGTCACAATGAGTAATGTTTGCAGGCCAGGTGAATATGTTGCATAGTAAAGTTTTGTCAGTCTTTTAAGGGTAGTTCATAGACCCTTTTCCCTTAACACAGAATACAATAATATTAGGTCTCTAATTGGTTTTATTAATTGGTCATGTTTATTATGACTTTTTCCAGAAAGAAAAAATTTATTTGATAGTAATTTCTGGTTACAATATTTTCACAATACTTGGTTATGAATTGCACATTTTTTAAATGAAATGCACTTGTATCTGATCTCGAGTACACATGTTGAATTCTTATAATTAACATGAATGTTTTGTCTATACCAGCAAGATAACATATTTTTTAATCTGCTGTGCATGAAATTTACTGTACAGCTGCATGTTGTCAAGATAGTAAACACTTTCTAATTTCATTTTTACCTATATGTGTGGTAAGTCAAAAGAGCTGTAAAGGTTACATGTTAAGAAATCACTCGTCTAAAACAGCCATTTTTTTCAAGGCCTCCTACACTTCTACATCGTATATTCAACAGATAAATAAAGTTATCAATTAAAAGCATTCAAAAGTTCATGAAATTTTTTTGAAATTTGCATGTCCGAAAGGCTTAATTTCTCTTTCAGTTTTGCTTGTTGATTTTTCAACTAACATTTTGGCAAGCCAGAGATTCAATTTACTTTTGGAAAGCTAGAGATTTAGTTGACTTTTGGCAAGCTAGAGATTCAATTAACTTTCAGCAAGCTAGAGATTCGGTTAACATTTGGCAAGATAGAAATTCAATTGTTTGTGTGTGTGTGTGTGATTTGGATTTTTAACGTAGCTTTAACAATTTTTCAGTCATATTGCTACGATGTCAGCAGTGTGGCAGTTTATAGTGATGTCTAGCACTGGGGCATCATGCTGCAGACATGTAGCATGATGTCCCACCCAGTCACATTATCCTGACACCAGGCCAAGCAGTCCTAACAACAAATTCAATTAACACTTTGGCAAGCTAGAGGTTCAGTTAACTTTCAGCAAGCCAGACATTCGATTAACTTTTGGCAAGCCAGAGATTCATTCAACTTTCGGCAAGCCAAAGATTCAGTTAACTTATGGCAAGCCAGAGATTCAATTAACTTTTGGTATGCCAGAGATTCAGTTAACATTTTGGCAAGCTAGAAATTCAATTAACATTGCAGCGAGCTAGTCATTCAATTAACTTTCGGCAAGCCTGAAATTTAATTAACTTTTGGCAAGCCAGAGATTCAATTAACTTTTGGTATGCCAGAGATTCAATTAACATTTTGGCAAGCTAGAGCTTCAATTAACATTTTGGCATGCTAGAAGTTCAGTTAACTTTTGGCAAGCTTGAAATTCAATTAACTTTCGGAAAGCTAGAGATTCAGTTAACTTACAGCAAGCCAGAGGTTGATAAGGTGATTGACCAGTCAGTGTGGAGCATACTTGGGTCATTGGAAGTGGATAACATAGTATAAACGATACCTGGAGACATTTTCCACCATCTAGCAAATGGAACAGTGTACAGTGATGATCAGACAATGCAAAAATATGACTTTGGGGTTGATTTAGAAACAGTTACTCAGATTTTCATTGTAAATGATACTTAAGAAAATTATCCAGTTCCAATTATTTTTGTTTTTTTGGTTTTTAAAATAATTTATTTATTTATGGAAACACTGTCTTTAGCCACATGATCGTTTTATCATAAAGACAATTACTGTTTTTAGTCAAATGTATTTTGATTTGTTGTGGCTAATGCAAGCCTTAAAAAATTTTTAATTGAAGTATAATTTTGAGAAACTGGACACTTATAGTTTCTATTTAATATATTTTAGTTATGTGTAAATCAAATGTCCCCTATTTTCCATCAGGTTGTGAAAAGTATCATAATATTCACCAGCTAATATAATGATTTCTTTGAAATATGTAATAAAATTAGGAAACAAGATCTATAAACTTTCAATTTTAAAATGTCATCTACATTTAATCTTACATTTCACAATATAGATGAACTTGATTGATTTAACTCTCTGACTACCATGGTGCAATATCGTTATTAATCTAAGCTCTTTAAAAACAATAAAATAGATTTATTAGTCAAAGAAAAAGGAACATAAAGCAAGGGAAGCTAAAGAAGCACACAAACTCATGAATGCACACATAGGTATAAGACGAGGGGTTGGTGTTATTTTTATGTAATTTTCCTTGCTGTTATGAGTACAGACAGAATACAGAATCATGGTAAGTGAGCAGTGTTGGCTGCAACTAAGCTGTACTTGATAATAAAATGCATACTCTGGTGTGAACTTGTCCTAAATTAGATGATAAATTAATGGTACATTAGATGATAAGTTAATGGTGCATTAGATGATGAATTAATGGTACATTAGATCATAAATTAATGGTATATTAGATGATAAATTGATTGTACATTAGATGATAAATTAATGGTACATTGGATGATGAATTAATGGTGCATTAGATGATAAATTGTACATTAGATGATGAATTAATGGTACATTAACTGATAAATTAATAGCACATTAGATGATAAATTGATGGTACATTAGATGATTAATTAATGGTACATTAGATGATAAATTGATGGTACATTAGATGATGAATTAATGGTACATTAGATGATGAATTAATGGTACATTAGATGATAAATTGATGTTACATTACATGATAAATTAATAGTACATTAGAAAGATTTATTTCATTTCAGCTGTTTAGAGAAACATTATAGGAGTCATTGATAAAAATAACACCATCAGCAAAGAATGCCCTTCATGCATCGTTTGTCTAGTACAAATGTTGATTGGTCTTGCCCTGGCCAGCAGACAGAGTTTATCTTGTTAAATATTTTGTTAAATAATTATATTTTTACATAAACGTTAAAGCTTGAAGATATCTTGGTAAAAGACCAAACATTCAACATGCTAGTTTCATACACTTAATACAATCTTAGGCTCTAGTGATTTTTTTAATGTAAATGTTTGTTGACAGATTGCTTTGTCATTAATTTACATACATACATATCTGAACCCAAGCATGAAAGCTTTGGAGCAAAGGCATGCCTTGCATAATTGCTGAGCTGTAAAAATACTAAATATAGCTCGACTCAACACTTGTCTCTGTATCCAACACAAGTGAACATCAAAGTAAGGGGAGGCCTTTAGAAAATTGTCATTTGACTTGATGGTGCCATGGTCATCTCATGTTTGCTGAAGGTCATTTGTTAAATATATCAAAGATAGGAGGCTGAAATGACCATTTTGCAATATGGTTGGAAGTGGACAGTATATACGCCATATCTGGAGCAAACCGAGATCTGTGATCTCACTGCCATAATCATTGAGAGAAAGAAATCATGTTTGAATTTTAGTGAAGCAGGGATTTTCTCACAAAGGGTATGATTTTTCAGGTTGAAGTCATGTTCATTGCCTAGTCTAGTTATGATGGGCATGCTTTATATGAGTCCACTTGTATGTTCATAATCGTCATTTGTACTGGATATGTCTGACTGGTTTCAAACATATTGACTGGTTTCAAACATATTGGCTGGTTTCAAACATATTCACTGGTTTCAGACGTTTCTTGACTACTGCCAAAGCCAACATGCATACCAATAGACTTAATACAAATAATGAAATTAAACTTTCAAAAATGGCAACTTTCTTGTTTTCTGGGGTATAGAAACAAACCTTTGTTAAACATTCATCTTCAGAGGTTAGCTTACTCAGGGGTGGTTGCCTAAGACAGGTTTGAATGTGTGTATGACTGTGTGTCTTGTAATAGTGTAGAGCTTAATGCAAAACAAAGTAAATTGACTTGCCAGCCCTGATAAAATAATGCAAAATAACAAAATGCAACAAAACTTCACTTTCTAAATTGTTAGTGAATTTTGATTGACATGATCTATTTCTTTTAAATAAATTTCATGTATAGGTTTGCTTCTAAGTTCTTTGATCAGTAAAAATCATATGCAAACAGCCAGTATTAGCTGAAGAATAATCAAACGTGTTGCTTTTTATGCTGGGTCATGAATACAACATGGACATCATGCATTAGGCTTGGTGACTGTCTAGCCCATATGTACATAGAGTGTATCATTTACTTCATTATAAGGTAGTCTCGGTATAAGTTGGTATAGTGTGTGGCTTCCATGGACAGTGTTATAATGAAGGAATATGGTATCATTTACTTCGTTATAAGGCAGTCTCCCTGTAAATTGGTATTGTGTATAGCTTCTATGAATGGTGAATAATGAGTGAATATGGTATCATTTGTTTCATTATAAGGTAGTCTCTGTACAAGTTGGTATAGCATATAGCTTCCTTGGACAGTGTTATAATGAGGGAATATGGTATCATGTATTTCATTATAAGGTAGTCTCTCTACAAGTTGGTATAGCATATAGCTTCCTTGGACAGTGTTATAATGAGGGAATATGGTATCATGTATTTCATTATAAGGTAGTCTCTCTACAAGTTGGTATAGCATATAGCTTCCTTGGACAGTGTTATAATGAGGGAATATGGTATCATGTATTTCATTATAAGGTAGTCTCTCTACAAGTTGGTATAGCATATAGCTTCCTTGGACAGTGTTATAATGAGGGAATATGGTATCATGTATTTCATTATAAGGTAGTCTCTCTACAAGTTGGTATAGCATATAGCTTCCTTGGACAGTGTTATAATGAGGGAATATGGTATCATTTGTTTCATTATAAGGTAGTCTCTACAAGTTGGTATAGCGTATAGCTTCCTTGGACAGTGTTATAATGAGGGAATATGGTATCATGTATTTCATTATAAGGTAGTCTCTCTAAGTTGGGATAGTGTATAGCTTCCATTGACAGTGATATAATGAGGTAATACTGTATCATGTTCTTGATTATAATGTATTCTAAGTATAGGGTAGTATAATGCATGGCTCCCATGGACAGCTTTATAATGAGGGAGTACTTATCATGTACCTCATTATAGTGTGTTCTCACTACAGGGTGGTGTGCTCTGATTCCCAGACACATCATTATAATGAGGGTGTACCGTATTACCTGAAATTCTTGTGTTCAACTACTCCCATATTTTTCAGTGGATGGTTTTGAAACTTGGCAGATATTAGCAATAGCCCCCCAGTTTTTGATGAATTGCCCAGGCAATTGGATGGCAGTATTGACATGAAGGCAACATGGGGTTTTGTTACACTTTTTTTCCAGAGTTATTTCCATGCTGGTGTTACATGTATATACTGCATATTGTGATTGTTGCTTGTCACACAGCCTTTTATGAAATGCATGGCACTTAGTAGACATCTGGTGAACATGAGCTTGTGGCTGTGTTGTCATGCTCCCCCCCAAGAGTTATGCCCCTTTTTGATGTTAAACATCTATGTAAGAATTCCAGTATGGGTATACATTATTGACATTAGGTACTCATGTTATATCATCTCATTCTGATGACATTTTAAGAGTTAAGCAGCCTTTCAGTTTTTATCCATTTTAAAAACTTGCATGTACATACATTTACACATACATTCTGCCAGCATTATTGCAGTTTTCATACATTCCTGCATACATTCTGCCACCACTATTGCATTTTTTTCCGTTTTAAATATTTGCATGTTCGTACATTCATGCATACATTCTGCCAGCATTATTGCTGTTTTCAGCTTGTACCACTCATTGACGCAAAAAAGGTGGGGTGGGGCAGGGCATATGTGTCCAGTTGACTCATTTCTTAATTCTTTCCCATGCATATGGCTAGCAATTTAGTTATATTTAATTACATTTGACATGGTGATCTGGATCTAGTGAGTTTTGTATTGTTTGTAATTGGCTAATGGTAATTATGTTTTCCAAAGTTAAATTATTAATAATAATTTTCATCTTCTTTAATACTGGAATGGGCAAACTCTTATGGTATCCTATAACTAATGAGATAATGAAGTTCTCTGCTGGCCTTTGTAATATATCCAACAGAAAATAATGCCTAGTTCTTTTCATAACGTGGTCCAAAGCTTAGAAAGATACTGGCTGATTTCAAATTTTTCTTTGGTACTGGTACTTTGATTATGGGTATGTTCAAAGGGGTAGAAAAATCCCACTTCTGGCACCATATTTACAAACAGTTTTGATAGCGGACCACTGCTGGCACCATATTTACAAACAGTTTTGATGGCAGACCACTTCTGGTACAATATTTAAAAGCAGTTTTGATGGCAGACAACTTCAGGTACTGTATTTAAAAAAGCAGTTTTTATGGTTGTTCACTTCTGGTACCATCTATAAAAGCAATTTCAATGGTTGACCATTTCTGGTAATATTTACTAGCAGTTTCAATTGTGGACCATTTCAGGGGGAGACAGCTCCATTAAAACACAGCACTACAGAGGCTTTTATCTACAAAATTATCCGCCACGATGTACAGCAAGAAATTTCTCAGATTTTTTTCGATTAATTTTTTAAATAACTTGCATAAAATAATATATAGAGAATTCAATTGTTTATGTTAGACCATTATAAGAAAAAGATACCAAAATAATATTATTTTATAGTTGAATGGTGTATGAAAATAAAAGGGTTTCTAGATTTTATCTATTAGACAATATATTATACCACAAATATTGAAAGTACCTTTAGGAATATGGTGAGCTCTGTTGTACTAAGCATATAAAAAGCAGTCTTTTAAAAGTGTACAATGTCTGCTTGGCTGATCCAAGATATTGTTGCCTTCATTTAAAGTTTGTGTAATGGTTCTATCAAGAATCCTTCAATGCAGTGTACCATATTTACCACATATATTGGGATACGATAAAATAAATGGTTTTATCAAGAATCCTTCGATGCAGTGTACCATATATTGGGACACGATAAATTAAATAATTGTTTTGTCAAGAATCCTTCAATGCAGTATACCGTATTTACCACATATATTGGGACAAAATGAAATAAATAATGGTTTTATCAAGAATCCTTCAGTGCAGTGTACCATATTTACCACATATATTGGGGCATGATAAAATAAATAATGGTTTTATCAAGAATCCTTCAGTGCAGTGTACCATATTTACCACATATATTGGGACATGATAAAATAAATAATGGTTTTATCAAGAATCCTTCAGTGCAGTGTACCATATTTACCACATATATTGGGACATGATAAAATAAATAATGGTTTTATCAAGAATCCTTCAGTGCAGTTGTACCATATTTACCACATATATTGGGACACAAATCTACCATCTACCTAGCCAGGGTCAGCTAATGTGGTATGTTCTTGGGCAATGCACTTAATTCCAATTTCCTTGGCACTAAATAACCTACTTGTGTTGTTGCGCCATAAAGCACCAAACCAGAGCAAACCAAACCAAATACCAAGTCAAACATTTAAGCTTGAAGCAATTGGATCTTTTTCTTCTAACTTATTTTACATCTGGGGATGGTTTAAGAATGATTGTCACAAAAGTTGTAATAAAGATCTCTGTCACTACAGGAATAACTATCTTTTAGCATGTTGCCATTTTGATTTACAGATGTTACTTTCATTTATGTAATCTATGTGACAAACTTTTTATACTCATTTCAGTGGAGGAGGAAAGTAGTGAGAATGGATCGGCCTTTTCGAGAGAACAAAACTCTGCCAGGTCCTCTCTGAGTAGTGACAATACAGAAGATTCTTATGGAAAGAAGAAAGGGAAAAAAGGAAAGGACAAGAAGTCTACCTCAGGGATATTAAAAGGAATATTTAGGTATGGGATACTGTGAATGTTAGGTATGGGGCATTGTGAATATTTAGGTATGAGATACTATGAATGTTAGTTATGGCAAATTGTGAATATTTTGGTATGGATACTATGATTGTTAGGTATGGGAAATTGTCAATATATAGGTATGGGATATTATGAATGTCAGGTATGGGACATCGTGAATATTTAGGTACAAGATGATGTGAATATTTAAGCATAGAATTCTGAGAGAACAAAACTCTGCCAGGTCCTCTCTAAGCAGTGAAAATACAGAAGATTCTTATGGAAAGAAGAAAGGGAAAAAAGGAAAAGACAAGAAGTCTACATCAGGGACATTAATAGGAATATTTAGGTATGGGATACTATTAATGTTAGGTGTGGGACATTGTGAATATTTAGGTACAAGATACTGTAAATATATAGGTATGGGATGCTGTGAATGTTAAGTATGGGACATTGTGAATATTTAGGTACAGGATACTGTGAATGTTAGGTATGGGAAATTGTGAATATTAGGTATGGGATACTATGACTGTTAGGTATGGAAAATTGTTAATATTTAGGTATGGATGCTATAATTGTTAGGTGTGGGAAATTGTTAATATTTAGGTATGGGATACTATGAATGTTAGGTATGGGACTGAATATTTAGGTATGGGATACTAAGAATGTTAGGTATGGGACATTGTGAATATTTAGATATGAGATACTATGAATATTTAGGTATGGGAATACTATGAATGTTAGGTATGGGACATTGAATATTTAGATACGTGATACTGTGAATATTTGGTGTTAGATTCTGTAAATATAAGGATGTGAAATGTTAATATTTAGGTATGAAATACTGTTAATATTTAGGTATGTGAAACTTAAATCTGTAGTATTATGTATGGAATATTGAATATTTAGGTATAGAATTCTGTAAAAATACAGATATGGATGAGAGTTAATAGTTTTGGTATTGCATTCTGTAAACATAAAGGCATACAGTATATATTTTTAGGTCCGGGTTTCTGATAATATTTAGGAATTTGATTCTGTGAATATATAGGTATGTAATTTTGTAAAGATATAGATATGGGATAGAATGAATATATAATTCAGGTATTACATTCTGTAAACATCTAGGAAAGGCATACTGTATATTTTTAGGTATGGGATGCTGATAACATTTAGGTATTAGATTCAATGAATATATAGGTATGGAATTTTGTAAAGATATAGATATGTGGTAGAGTGAGTATATAATTTAGGTATTACATTAGATAAACATAAAGGCATACTGAATATATTTAGGTATGGGATGCTGTTAATATTTAGGTATTTGATTCTGTGAATATTTAGGTAAGGGATATTTGAATATTAAGGTTTGGGGTACTGTAAATATCTATGTATTAGATTCTGAAAATATTTAAATATGGGATACTGTGAGTATTTAGATATGGGATTAAGGCTGCAACATTTATCAAAATTTCTAAGCATGTACACAGTTTAGAAGAAACAAAACAATGTTGTTTAATCAAAATGATTAGACACTAGGCAGTTCACCCTTTCATTATGCTTATTAAACTGCTGACACTTAATATAATTTACAAACCTGTATCTCATTCATTGTGTGATTGCAATGACATTTTCAGTAAAACATCCTTAGAATGGTACTTATATTGTTTCCAGGTGCTACTTATATGTACTTGATAAACGTATGGATAATGCAACTGAGTGTTGTTTCTTATTATGCAAATAGAAGTCAATAAATGTCTCTGCTACCTTGACATGTGCATTTGTAGAATGTACAGTCACTAAGGAGCTCTGCAGTGGCTTAGAAACTTGAAATGGCGTATATTTAAATTAAAACGTTGCTAATCAAGGATTCTGTTAATAAACTTGTTTCAAAGGTAAAAATTGCATTTCAGAGAAAATTTTGTCAGCATTATCAGTAAATCAGCCAGATATGTAATGTTATGTATTATGTGAAACAACCTATAATTGTCAATTGTTTATCCAAGTGTTGCAATATTCAGTGTGAAAATCATACATACTTTAAGAAAAGAATTCACAGAAAATTCCTACCAGACAGTCCTCTTAAGTATGAATATCTGTGTAATTCAGTTGGAGTGGATTCGATCCCCAGCCAAGTCATACCAAAGACTTATAAAAATGGTACTAACAGCTGCCTTGCTTGGCGCCCGGCATTAAGACGTTATTGTTAGGACTGGTCAGCCTGGTGTCAGGATAATGTGACTGGGTGGGACATCATGTTATATGTCTGCGGCATGATGCCCCAGGGCTAGAGATCACTAGGAAGTGCCACACTGCAGACATCATAGCGATATGACTGAAAAATTGTTAAAGCTACGTTAAAAATCCAAATCACGCACACACACACACACAGAATTGGAATGGGTAGTTCCTGTATCAATGACAGCCATGTGCATGTTCATGTACATGTTTACTGATGCTATTAAGATTTACAGGCTGTAAACTAAACTTATTCATTTGCCCATGTAAACATTGCAGCCGTATATGGGATACTTTAAATACATAGGTATGGAATATTGAATAATATAAGTGTTAGAGTGCGGAAATATTGGGGTATGGCTTATTAGTGCATATTTAGGTATGCTATTAATATTTAGGTATTAGATTCTGTGATTATTCTGGTATGGTATAACCGGAATATTCAGGTATGGGATTCAGTGAATATTTAGGTATTAGATGCTGCTAATATCTGGGTATGGGATACTGTTAATATTTATATTTAGGTATGGAAGACCTGCTAATATCTTGGTATGGGATACAGTGAATATTTAGGTATGGAAGACCTGTTAATATCTAGGTATGGGACACTTAATATTTAGGTATGGAAGACCAACTATTTAGGTATGCAAAATTAATTATTAAGGTAGTGGATACTGTGAATATTTTGGTATGAGAGACTAATTATTTTGATGTGGGACACAGAATATTTAGGTATGGGATACTGAATATTTCAGCATGGGAAACTAAATATTTAGCCATGGGATACTGTGATTATTTAGGAATGTGCAAATATGCAATTCTCCATAAATATTTCTGATTCTAAAGTATTTGTATATGCATGTACATCACAGTGTTAGATGCTAAGACAGCAAGAACGTAAGTGAGACTATTACGTACACATTTTTTTTACTCCATAGGTCATATGTATAGTTCAACTGTTTGTCATTTCCAGTGTGAGCAACTGAACATCATCTAGTCCTACCTCTCACAGTGTAAATATAAATAAGTTATTGTAGTGCCAAACTCTGTACATTGTGAGACCAGAAAAATGGATATATGCCAAATTTATTTACACCTTTGATTAAACATTTATCTCGAAATATATGACTGTACCATCTACCCTGTTCACATAAAGTGAAAAATACTGAGTGCCCACATCAATTACATCTTTGTTGTATGTACTGTTTCCTCATCAGGGACATTAGTGTTGTAGGTGCTCCATTTTCATGCCAAGGGAATCAGTGTAGTAATTACTCTTTTTCACATAAAGGGCATCAGCATTGTAATTACTGTGTTTAAACTTGCATTTCTTCTTGTGCTTAAATTTGTAATGACAAAGAAGATACTGTCATGGTAGAATATGATCATGCATACCCCATTTAGCATGCACTAGTTCTTGAAATGGTGACCATTAATATTTCCATTCTGTTAGGAATAAATTATAAATGATTTCCTTTTCCTCTTTATTTCATTGTCAGCTATTGCTGAATACATTCTCAAGGGAGGAAACTTTTGAAATTAATTGTCCTTTTACAAAGTGGTTGTGCATAGATTTATCAGAGGACAAACATCAAATGTCAAGTTGTTGAAAAGACACTTGGCTGGTGTTTGTTTTTATTTTTGTAATCATATCATTATATATGTTTTTTAAGCGTTGTCAAATGTTTTAAAGCGCTTAGAGCTTCTAAAGATTAGGCGCTAAACAAAGTCCTCATTATTATTATTATTATTATTATTATTGTAGCTGTTTACATGTGGGTTATTTAGAAACATTTTTAGATTTGTATGTTGCTTGTATTCAGTAGCACATAGTCTTTGCCAGTGTTTTTAGGTCCTCTTCAGAGGACCATGTCTCATTAGAGTACTTTCTGAAAGGGGGTGTTTTTCAACTTGTAGCACATACAGGTCCTCTTTAGAGGACCATGTCTAATTAGAGTGCTTTCTGAAAGGAGCATTTTTCAACTTGGAGTGTATAAAGGTCCTCTTCAGAGGACCATGTCTCATTAGAGTACTTTCTGAAAGGGGGTGTTTTTCAACTTGAAGCACATACAGGTCCTCTTTAGAGGACCAGATCTCATTTGAGTGCTTTCTGAAAGGGAGTGCAGTGAGTGGTACATGTAATGAAGTGGCAAGCAAGTAGACAAGAATAGATGTACAGAAGAGACTCTGGTCAATACTCCGATAAGAGTCTTGATTGAGCGATATGATTGGATCATTGGCCACCTAAAGTTTATAAAATGCCACTGAATTATGGCCAGACTACTTGGTAGTAATCAACAGATGTTGGATTATATGTAGTGAACAGCACTACAGATCAAGCCCTTGTTTTTTTTCATAGGTACAAAATGAGTGTTGTATAATCCGTGTTTCTGTCTTGGGGTAAAGAATGACTGGATCTCAGGAGATGTTAGGGTTTGAAGTGGTTTGCTGTTTTACATCACAGCAACTGTGTATATATATATATATATATATATATATATATATATATATATATATATATATATATATAATGTGTGTAAATAACATATTAAGAAGTTTTGTACCTTGTGGATCTGTACTTTGGGATGAGTTCATGATTTTAGTTGAGACATTATGGCTTCAAGATAGTGGGATGTACTTTTAATCAAAGTAAACATGTTGATGAGATGAATTCAGGTCATGGGATTCCCCAAAAGAAAACCCAGCTGACCAAATTCTTGATTGGCTTGCTAGTAAAGTACTTGACCTTGGTGACTGTTAGAGTCATTTCAAAATGATTAAGTTAAACCTAGTTCTGAAATTTTGTCTTGGTTTTTTTTTATATAAGGGAGAATTGACTGAAAATTAGATATCCCTAGCATTAACATCAGTATCAGGGGAGTAATATATTTTGTGATAATTTGAGAGGATTTATCATTCTATTTCAATTATTCATTGCAATTACAAAGTTTTCATATTTTTGGATTTAGTAGCTGTATTGGAATTACTATAAATTCATTTAAAGACTTCGTGGATTATATCATTGGGATACATCAAGACTATTGGCATGTAAGAACAATATATTGAACTTCATTTAGATTACCACTGGAACTCATTTGGAATACTCGATAATTTTGGACTTGAGATAGAACTTTTAGGACTACTGAGGATTTCATTCACCATACTATACATTAATTTTAATTTTTCACTTTCTATTTGAGGGAAATAGATAAAATTTTGAATTTTACAAAACTTGTTGCTTTTCACTCTTTTCTGTTACCTAGTTTAAGACAATAGAGCCATAACAGCAACACCATCATTGGAAACCCACATCTCCACTTCCATTAGCATTCTACTGCAAATGGGGTTTCCCATGATGCTGCAACACATGAAGGTTATGTAGTGCAGAGGCAGTTGGAGTAATATCCCTTAAATATTAACACACCTTGGAAGAAATCCTGGGCTGCCTTTATGGTAGGATTTGAACCTGTACTCATTTGGTTACTGTTTGCTCTTATGGTAGGTTTTGAACCTGTATTCATTTCGTTACACATCTGGCACAAAGGCATTGAGCTACTGCATGTATCTTTGATCATAGATAACAGGCAGATACTGTGTGCTGTCAATGAAATAATTTGTACCCTGCTGATAAGAGACAAATAAAAAGAATATTTTTGTCTATTTACACATTAGGTTTGGTAAGGGTAGAAAGACCCCAGATGAACATTTGACTAAAGGAGAGGTACCGGTAACCAAGGTGGAGGAGGATGAAACTCAGCGAAGAGAACTTGGGCAGCAGCACCGGGAGGAGGAAAGCAGAGCACAGTCTGCTGAGGCTCAAAGGTTGGAAACTATAGATTTCTACTGTTGTTGGCTTATCTTGCATAATCTTTCATTACTCTTGTAACGACTTCTGGCCATCTTCAGAGAGATGTGTCTTGGTTCCTATTTTATTATTTACTATTGTCCGCTGAGAAATAGTGCTCAAGTAAGAAATGTGTATTTGGTATTTCTTCATATTAAATGTAGTAACATTGTATCAAGGGACAGTTCTCAAATATTGTCTTTGAATGTTAAGACAAGGAATATGGTATAGCTGACCTCTCAGATAGATCATACTTACTGTTATAAGAGTGAGCGCTCCAGGCAAAATGGTGAGTTATTTTACCAAACCTTGTCACCAGAAGATGAATGTTAAGTGCTGTTTAAAGAAATATATGTAATCCTGTCACATAATCCTTACATATAGGAGCACTTGAGAATGATCTGCTTGTTCTGTTTTGCGTGTGTCATCTGAGTGCCCAATTTACAGTGTGACAGATTTTCTCGACTGAATCCCACATTTTCAAAATCTTTGGAACAAGAAGCTCAAAATTGCAAAATTGGATGTGATACTTAGCGTGTACTTTAATTGATACTCAGTATTTATGTATGGGATACTGTGAATATTTATGGGATACAGTGAATATTTAGATATGAGATACTGTGAATATTTAGGTGTGGGATACAGTGAATATTTAGGTATGAGATACTGTGAATATTTAGGTATGGGACACAATGAATATTTAGGTATGAGATACTGTGAATATTTAGGTATGGGACACAAAGAATATTTAGGTATGAAATACTGTGAATATTTAGGTATGGGACACAATGAATATTTAGGTATGAGATACTGTGAACATTTAGGTGTGGAATACAGTTAATATTTATGTATGAGATACTGTAAATATTTAGGTATGGGATACTGTTAATATTTAGGTATATGATGCTGTAAGTAATTAGGCACTAGATACTGAATATGTAGGTGTGGAAGACTAAGTATTTAGGTATTGGATACTGTGAATATCATTCAAATTCAGGTGTATAGTTGGAGAATTTAGTGATAATAGCTTTATTCTAATTGAAGTTATGAACTGTCAAAGTTTTTGAAATTCAGGCTTGAACTTGAGCTTCTTGCTCAGAAAGCTTTGAGAGTGTCATGAGGTCTTATGACATGTTCTGTGCCTTTTGCTCCATATTGCTGAAGCCGATATGGTTATGATATGGTTATGGTTGTGACATGTTTATGGTTGTGGCATAGTTGGTTATGATATGTTTATGATTATGGCATGGTTATGGTTATGACATGTTTATGGTTATGACTTGGTTATGGTTATGACATGTTTATGATTATTACATGCTTATGGTTATGACATGTTTTAGGTTATGACATGTTTATAGTTATGACATACTTATGGTTATGACATGTTTGGTTATGACATGGTTATGGTTATAACATGTTTTATGACCTCATACTCCATATTGCTGAAACTGATACAGCATATTCCTCTTCTTATCAGGTTGCACAGTGAAATAAATCAGAACTTCTATGAAAAAAGTTCTTAAATTTTGTTAAAGTATATTTTCACCAGCTCCAATTTTGGCATAGATTAGTCATTGTTGCTGAGGAAACCAGAGGAAACCAAAGATTCTGGAGGGAAACCACTGACAGAGCGTGGGTGTCTTAATACAATTAGCATGTACCAAAGCTAAGACTGAACTTGGTACCACATAATTGCCAAGCAAGTACTTTACAGCAGTACTACTGATGTTATAGATGATAACTGGTAGAACTACACTGATGTTATAGATGATAACTGGTAGAACTACATTTTGTCCTTAAGTTACACTGATGTTATAGATGATAACTGGTATAACTACATTTTGTCCTTAAGTTACACTTGATGTTATAGACGATAACTGATAGAACTACACTGATGTTATAGATGATAACTGGTATAACTACACTGATGTCATAGATGATAACTGTTAGAACTACATTTTGTCCTTAAGTTACACTGACGTAATAGGTGATAACTGGTATAACTACACTGATGTTATAGATGATAACTGGTAGAACTACATTTTGTCTTTAAGTTACACTGATGTTATAGGTGATAACTGGTATAACCACAATAATGTTTTAGATGATAACTGTTAGAACTACATTTTTGTCCTTAAGTTACACTGATGTTATAGGTGATAACTGGTAGAACTACATTTTGTCCTTAAGTTACACTTGATGTTATAGATGATAACTGATAGAACTTCATTTTGTCCTTAAGTTACACTGATGTTATAGGTGATAACTGGTAAAATTACATTTTGTCCTTAAACTACACTGATGTTATAGATGATAACTGGTAGAACTACATTTTGTCCTTAAGTTACACTGATGTTATAGATGATAACTGGTATAACTACACTGATGTTATAGATGATAACTGTTAGAACTACTTTTTGTCCTTAAGTTACACTGATGTTATAGGTGATAACTGGTAGAACTACATTTTGTCCTTAAACTACACTGACATTATAGATGATAACTGGTAGAACTACATTTTTGTCCTTAAGTTACACTGACATTATTGATGATAACTGGTATAACTACATTTTGTGCTTAAGTTACATTGACATTATTGATGATAACTGGTGTAACTACATTTTGTGCTTAAGTTACACTGATCAAGGATATTTCTTCTTGAAGTCAGTATTTCTTCTTGAAGTCAATAATTCTTCATGAAATTATTATTTATTTCTTCTTATTTCTTCTTGAATTCAATATTTCTTCTTCAAGTTAGTATTTTTTCTTGAACTCAACATTTCTTGAAGTCAGTATTTATCTGTTTATATCTTCATGAAGCCATTATTTCGTCTTGAAGTCAATATTTATTTCAGAATCTTATTGAAGTCGACATTTCTTCTTGAAGTCAATATTTTTCCTTAAAGTCAATATTTCTTCATGAAATCAGTATTTGTTTTCTTCTTGATGTCATAATCATTTTAATACATAGCCTGTCATCAATATTAAATACTTGTCATCAGAAAACAAGCTCAGAAAACTGAGTTTTTTATTTTGTTTTATATTTATTCATAAACAGAATGACCAGGTTGGACCAAAACAGGGGATCTATCGATCAGCCGCTGTATCCAAATCGGAGACAGCTGTATCAGCAGAACTCTGTACCACTCCCTACATCATATAACCTTGGCTATGATTCACACAGCAGCTATCCCCAGGACCGACCGGTGGTACCCCTGGCAGAACAACCTGTGCTTTTTCGGGGAGATAAGATCCAGCAGTTGCGAACAGAACATCAGCGGAGACACCAGGAGAGACATGGGGTTTACCCAAATGAAGAAAAAGAGGAGTACTATGAGAGATTGTTACAGGATCAAGAAATAGCACAGGTGAAAAAAAATATGTTGACAGGTTGTGTAACTCATGCTTCTTTTTTAATATGTAAAGTTTTCTCCATAGCTTATTTTAAGACACACATAAAGAATCGATCAAGATGATTGTGTGTTGATTTTCAGAGTGTTTAAGAATATTTCTTGTGTTGATTAGAAAACATGTATCGGTTAATTATTAGGAGCATTTTGATATCTTAAAGTAAGCCAGTAATCTTTAGACTGCTTAAAGTAAATCAGTAATCTTTAGACTGCTTAAAGTAAATCAGTAATCTTTAGACTGCTTAAAGTAAATCAGTAATTATTAGACTGCTTTCATTAGGTAACTGCTGGTCATAATGGACATTTGGCCACATAGTCATCAAGCTGAGTGAAAATATTGAACTTTAAATCATGATCTCACTTTGACATCCCTTAACTCTTTCTCAGAATCTCACTTTGACATCCCTTAACTCATACTCAGAATCTCACTTTGACATCCCTTAACTCATTCCCAGAATCTCACTTTGACATCCCTTAACTCATTTTCAGAATCTCAGTTTGACTTCCCTTAACTCATTCTCAGAATCTCAGTTTGACTTCCTTTAACTCATTCTCAGAATCTCAGTTTGACTTCCCTTAACTCATTCTCAGAATCTGAGTTTGACTTCCCTTAACTCATTCTTAGAATCTCAGTTTGACATACCTTAACTCATTCTCAGAATCTCAGTTTGACATACCTTAACTCATTCTCAGAATCTCAGTTTGACATACCTTAACTCATTCTCAGAATCTCAGTTTGACCTACCTTAACTCATTCTCAGAATCTCAGTTTGACAACCTATGCCTTAACCCATTCTCAGAATCTCACTTTGACATCCAGTGCCTTAACTCATTCTCAGAATATAAGTTGATAACCCATGCCTAACATCTCTGAAGTTATACCAAAGATGGAATGATCCTGAAATTTCTGATTTGCAGCATTATTTAGTTTTCAAGCAGACATCCACCAAATTTGGTATCCCATGAAAATTATAATGAACAGTATTTCAAATGTTAGCTGTACTGGTCATTGGCCAGAGGTTATGTGATGACCTGTTTTCTGCTGTCCATATTGTCTCAGGCCTTTACCACATTCTCTACTGTCCTAAACTGATCAGAGGACTACCATGAAACTTTGCACACTTTGATCCCGACATTGTAGGTGATCCTAAATGAAAATGGTGCCACTGGGACATCCATTATTGCCTCTTCTGAACAATTGGTCATACGAACACGGGGCTTTCATTTGTTACAACTCTATGGTCTTAAACTAAGTAACAGAAAAGAGCAAAAACCAACAAGTTTTGCAAAATTCAACAAGTAATTTGTTTCCCTACAATACAGAGTGAAACTTTAAGAAGAACTTAAAGTATTGTGAATCAAATCCCAAATAGTCTTAAAAGGTATATCACAATTCCAAATTTACAAAGTTAATTTGAATTCCAGTGATGTTCCAGATAAATACCAATATTGAATGTGTTGATATGCCTGTAGTCTTGAATGTGCTAATATACCAGTGTCTTGGAATGTGATGATGTGTAGCTTGTTGATGTGTCACAACACTATAATCCTAAATGTCCTTGACTGAATTCACTGAATTCACAGGTTCTAACCCCTGCCAAGTCATACCAAAGATTTATAAAAATGGTACTAGCAGCTGCCTCGCTTGGCACTCAGCATTAAGAGGTTAGTGTTAGGACTGGTTGGCCTAGTGTCAGGATAATGCAACTGGGTAGGACATATGCTGCATGTCTGTGGCATGATGCTTCAGTGCTAGACGTCACTATAAACTGCCACACTGCAGACATTGTAGTGATGTGACTGAAAAATTGTTGAAGCTGCTTACAAAATCCATATTACAGACACACTCACACAAGAATGGCTATCTTGAAAAATTTGACATAAAATTTTCACCAGAAAACTTTTTATAATGTCAGGTTTGTCCTGAATGAAAATGTTGCTAATCTTATTTCCAATATGGCCACCAGAGCCTCCATCTTGACAGTCTATTAATTGTTGAAGCATCCCATCTTGTTATTGTAAATATAATAGAATACAAATAATTAGTTCTACTGTTTTAAAAGAAATTGGTGTGACAGAATTGCTTATGGGATGGTCTGTTGTCTGTTGTCTGACATCTTTGAATACTTTGGCTCAAGTTTGTTTATTGCTACTTCTCTTAATTTACTTGGAGGATTGCCATGAAACTTTACAGATACTTTCATCCCAAAGTCTGGGTGGTCCTAGATGAAAAGCAGGTGCTGCTTGCACAGCTGATATGGCCACCACATTTGCCAGCTTCCAAAATCGCGTTACTGATTCTCCTTCTGACTGGACCTGGGATTTTCATTTTGGTATGATGTCTAGTTGATCCTAAATGAAAATGGTGCCAGTCTAATGTCCAATATGGCCACCAAGTTAGACATCCTGAAAATCTTGTCATATGTACTGCTCATGAATCGATGGTTATATCAACATAGTATTTTGACTGAAAGATTTTATATGATGTCTAGTGGTCCTGAATGAAAATAGTACCAAAGAAGAGCTTATGGGATGGGATGATCTGCTGTCCATCATCTTTTTTCTGTCTGTCCATTAGCACAAGTTATCACTATTCATCCTAAACTACTTGGAAGGTTGCCAGAAATTTTACACACACTTTTGTCCCATGGTCTAGTTGGTCCTTATTGAAAATGGTGCTGATCTGATTGTTAATATTACACATCTGATTGTTAATATTGCACATCTTGAAAATCTTGTTATTACTACTTCTCTGAATGGATGGTCATATCACCATGAGTTTTCACTAACATGCTTTTTATGATGTTTAGTTGGTCATAAATAAAATTTATGCCAATCGGACGGCCAATATGGGTACTATAGCAGTCATCTTAAAAATCTTGTTATTACAACTCTAATTGACCAGAAAGTCTTGTTGAGGTTTTCAGCAGAAGACCTTTTTATGATGTCCTGTTGGTTTCATTGAAAGTGGCATAGATCTGATGTCCAATATGGCCACCACTGCAGCATCTCGAAAAATTTGTTATTGCTACTCCTGAATGGAAAGTCATATTTTAAAAATATTGTTTTTCTCTACTCCTCTCCAAATGGATGGGGTTTTCTGCTGTAGACTTTTTATGATACCTAGTTGATCCTTGATGAAAATGGTGCCAGTTATGCATCCAATATAGCTGCTGTCACAACTGTCTTAAAAATCTGTGTCATTACCCTGCCTGAATGGGTGATATTTATGACATGGAGTTTTCACTTTTAAAGACTTTTAATGATGTCTACAGTGTATTAAATGAAAATGGTGTCAAGCTTACATCCATAATTATACCACAGTATCTAATTTACCACAGTAAATTATACCACAGTATCTAATTTACCACAGTAAATTATACCACAGTATCTAATTTACCACAGTAAATTATACCATAATAGCTAATTTACCACAGTAAATTATACCACAGTAGCTAATTTGACAATCCTTTTATTGCTGAAGAATATCAATGATAGTTTCAACACTCCACAGTTAAATGGAAGAAATAGTTTTATCTTGAATTCCTGGAAATTATTTTTGCCAGTAGAGTGTTGGTCCCTTCAAACGGACTCTTGTTATAAGTTTGTTATGAGCTTTAATAAAAAATATTTATGTATATTTACAGAGGTCTGGGCAAAGTGCAATATACTCAGGAGAATATGCTGGTCAAAGGTCAAGACCGCAGAGCCGGAATCAAATTGAAAGGTAGATATGGAAAGTTTGAAAAAATCAATGTTGATTATATATTTTATCTGAAATTTCCAAAGACATTATGGTTCATACCACACTGTAAGTTTTAGCACATTTTAAAAAATTACCCAGGGTTATCAGAAGGTATTCTTTTAAATAAATCTTTAAAATGCATGCCTTTGTGTCACTGCATGTATGTAATTAGAAGAAAATAGCAATCATTTTTCAGAGTGCTATAGACCTGCCAACCCTTGTGATTTGACGATACGTTTTTATGGAAATGACCCTTAAAATATGGACTTATGGAATAATGGCAAAATTTATGGAAATATGATTGCTGCTGTAAACTCCTGTACTGGCTTGTCCATGTTTGATTTGGATTCGGGTTTCATATTAGATTCAGTGGAATTTGTTAGGGAACCAGACTACAGGAGTACCTCAGACACTTTAAACTGCACATACTTTTTGTATGGAAAACCTCTGCATGATCGAGCTGTTGCTTATAGAATTTTCTGTTAATGGCATCTAACAAAATGATGCATATTCAAGACAAAAAGGGATAATAATCTTTATAAAGGGATTAAATAGAACAGAAGATTAAAAAGGAATATTCACATTCTTGGGGGGGGGGTAATCCGAAGGACAACAATTACATTTTTTGAAAAACGTGTTGATTTAAATATGTTTCCTGAAGAGATGATTGCTGTTGTCATGTGAAATTGAAAACAAAACAACAACAAAAAAAGCCAAAAGGAGTATGTTAAATTGAGAGAGAGAGCAAGAAGTCATGGAGCTCCATATGTTTGGAACTTCATTTTATTAAACTGAACTGGAGGTAATTAAAGTGTAAGTGTACTTTACAAACATTTTAGTTGGACATAACATTTACGAGGGAACATCATAGGTCTAACTTGGGTCTTCAGGGGAACATCATAGGTCTAAATAGGGTCTTCAGGGGAACAACAGAGGTCTAACTAGGGTCTTCAAGGGAACATCATGGGTCTAACTAGAGTCTTCAGGGGAACAACAGGTCTAACTAGGGTCATCAAGGGAACATCAGAGGTCTAACTAGGGTCTTCAAGGGAACATCAGAGGTCTAACTAGAGTCTTCAGGCTAACAACAGAGGTCTAACTAGGGTCTTCAGGGGAACAACAGAGGTCTGACTAGGGTCTTCAGGGGAACAACAGAGGTCTAACTCAGGTCTTCAGGAGAACATCAGAGGTCTAACTAGGGTCTTCAAGGGAACATCAGAGGTCTAACTAGAGTCTTCAGGAGAACAACAGAGGTCTAACTAGGGTCTTCAGGGGAACAACAGAGGTCTAACTAGGGTCTTCAGGAGAACATCAGAGGTCTAACTAGGGTCTTCAGGGGAACAACAGAGGTCTAACTAGGGTCTTCAGGGGAATAACTGAGGTCTAACTAGGGTCTTCAGTAGAACATCAGAGGTCTAACTAGGGTCTTCAGGGGAACATCTGAGGTCTAACTAGGATCTTCAGGGAAACATCCGAGGTCTAACTAGGGTCTTCAGGGAACATCCAAGGTCTAACTATTATCTTCAAGAGAACATCAGAGGTCTAACTAGGGTCTTCAGGGGAACATCAGAGGGCTAACAAGGGTCTTCAGGGGAACATAGAGGTTTAACTGGGGTCTTCAGGGGAACAACAGAGGTCTAACTATGGTCTTTAGGGGAACAACAGAGGTCTAACTAGCATCTTAAAGGAACATCAGAGGTCTAACAAGGGTCTTAGGGGAACATCAGAGGTGTATCTAGGGTCTTCAGGGGAACAACAAAGGTCTGACAAGGGTCTTCAGGGGAACATCAGAGGTCTAACTAGAGTCTTCAGGGGAACATAGAGGTTTAACTAGCATCTTCAGGGAGCATCAGAAGTGTTCCTAGGGTCTTCAGGGAAAAACCAGAGGTCTTGCTAGGATCTTCAGGGGAACAGAGGTCTAACTAGGGTCTTCAAGGGAATTTTCCTCCATCTCAGTATAAATAGGCTTTGTCCCAAATTCATATATTTTTCATATTATTCTGAATTGACAGTTACCATTTTTTAATCCTGGAAATGTTTATATTTTCAGTTAATTTCTTCATTTATCCTGATGATGATCCATAACCACATTCCCAGTCACCTGAAATGAAATTCCTAGCAATATGACAATAATTGCAATATATCCATAAGTTTGCGATTAAGGAAGCATTGATATCATATTTTTATTGCATTATTCATTTGAAGAGGTGATTAAATATTTAACAGTTTAGGTCACTTTTCCTGATGCTAAAAATCCTTTTAGCATGGCAGTTTTAGTTGCGTGACTTACTGTAGATCATCTATAGTTAGTTAACACCTATTCTTAAGATCTTTCAGTGTTAAGTTTTTGGAAATGTTTGAAAATTGGTGAACATTGTTGACCATATTAGTATTTAATTGTTCAATTATCATGAATTTAATTAATTTTAAAACTCTTAGCTGAGCGCAGAATCTGAGTAATCTGCATGTTGTCACTGTTAAAAATAGGTCTGTAACCTGCATGTGAAAATTGTGGATGGGGAACAAAATGAATTAATTGGTTTTCATGTTGATGTATTTTCAGGCCGAACAGTCGTCTTGCATTCCTTGAACAATCTAACCATGCAAATTATCAAGACTACAATGAGATTAATAACTATGGTAAGCATCAACATGGTGATATACAGAGTAGAATGACTCCTGATTACTTTTCACAAAGACCGCCATCAAGGGGACATAACTCTGCTGCCGAACAGTGGAGGTACGCTGAAGATTCCGAACTGCAAAGAAATGTTTTGCCACCCACAGTTGGTTACTATGGTAACCCAAATATGGCATATAGAGATCCTGTTCACTCTGCAATGGCAGGAAAAAGGACAGTTCAGACTTTAACCCAACCAAACTCTGCCAAAGTATGACACGAGGTAATGCTCGTGAAGGATTGAATTGCATGTTGTAGTGAGATGAAAGCGAAAAAAAAAACAAGTTTGTAAGGGTGTTGTTTTCATGCTGCAGACATGGAATGGCCAGTATGGTGATATTGCTTGTGGATCAGTATGAAGTCCAGAGTTATTTGAAATATGAAAAGGAGGGTAAACTGTTACGATGGAGTAGGTTAAAAAAATGTTCATGTGCATACTTCATTGAAATGTCTTGTGGAAAACTTAAGGAGAAACCTTGGTTACATGTGATAGATCAATGTTTTTGTAATAGAATATTAGTAATTGAGACATGTTATTCAAGACATTTTTCTATTCAGGACAGCAGTACTTCTGTGGACACTGTATTATACAGGACACCTTGTTTTGACTTGCTTAAATCAAAGACAGCAGTAAGAAGAGCATCAGCCAGACGGGGCCTTGACAAGACGGGGCCTTGACAAGATGGGGCCTTGACAAGACGGGGCCTTGAGAAGACGGGGCCTTGACAAGATGGGGCCTTGACAAGATGGGGCCTTGACAAGACGGGGCCAAACTTGTGTTCCAGAATTATGCATTCATCATGCTTCCAGCATCATATATCTTCTATTTTGTATGCCAGAGAACAACAAAAAATATCAGGTTCAGATAAACATTTTACCATCCACATTTTGATGTTCTCCACAAACAATTAACATGTGTTGTGATTTTTGGTGTAAAGGGAACACAGTCATGCAAACTGTTTTTTGCAGTGACTCTTCCGATGTAGCAAAACTTTTCTAACCTGCTAAAATGTTTTTGCCTCAGTGAATATTTTCAAACCATAGAATGGTTATAGGAATTTATGTATAAGAATTTTTATATGTACATATACATGTGGAGGTATCTCACCATTGAGCAACCATTTAAATGCATTTCATTATGTTATAAGGCCAAATCAAGTCTAAATCTGTTTTAAATACAATTGCAATAGTTGACTAGTTATTGATTAGTTTCATATTAATTGGATTAAACGAGTATATATTAATCCAAAGATTTTAATCACACATTTTTATCAGTATTTGTTTACTCATAAGCAGTGATGTAGATGCATGTGTACTATGTACATGTTGATTATAGTAAATTTAAAATATTCATATACATGAATATTACCATTATACGATTGTGCAATTGTTAAGTGTAATTATACGGAAAGTAGATATTACAACTCCCGCATAAATTGAAGGGCAAGATACATTATGTCAGTAACATGAGTACGATAAAGGGCAAGATACATTATGTCAGTAACGTGAGTATGATAAAGGGCAAGATACATTATGTCAGTAACGTGAGTATGATAAAGGGCAAGATACATTATGTCAGTAACGTGAGTATGATAAAGGGCAAGATACATTATGTCAGTAACGTGAGTATGATAAAGGGCAAGATACATTATGTCAGTAACGTGAGTATGATAAAGGGCAAGATACATTATGTCAGTAACATGAGTACGATAAAGGGCAAGATACATTATGTCAGTAACGTGAGTACGATAAAGGGTAAGATACATTATGTCAGTAACGTGAGTATGATAAAGGGCAAGATACATTATGTCAGTAACATGAGTACGATAAAGGGCAAGATACATTATGTCAGTGACGTGAGTACGATAAAGGGCAAGATACATTATGTCAGTGACGTGAGTATGATAAAGGGCAAGATACATTATGTCAGTAACGTGAGTACGATAAAGGGCAAGATACATTATGTCAGTAACGTGAGTACGATAAAGGGCAAGATACATTATGTCAGTAACGTGAGTATGATAAAGGGCAAGATACATTATGTCAGTAACATGAGTACGATAAAGGGCAAGATACATTATGTCAGTAACATGTGTCAGTAACATGAGTACAATAAAGGGCAAGATACATTATGTCAGTGACGTGAGTATGATAAAGGGCAAGATACATTATGTCAGTAACGTGAGTACGATAAAGGGCAAGATACATTATGTCAGTAACGTGAGTACGATAAAGGGCAAGATACATTATGTCAGTAACGTGAGTACGATAAAGGGTAAGAAAGAAAATGTTGTAAACTCCCGTAGAATTTTGTTATAATGCAAAGCATTCGATAGATTTATCTGTGAAATTTTAATAATGATAAATTCAGCATGAGCTTATAACGCCGTTGACACATGTTGTGAAGAGCTAGGTATTTCCGTAATATTTTAAACTGTGTTGTGAAATCATTAAAAGGTACATATATTTGATATTGGTTCATCTTCTGTTGTGAAGCTTATAGCAAAGTGTCGGCATGTTTTATCAAATTTAATCCTTCATATTGGAAGTCATATTGACCATTTTGTTTTCCACTTTTGTTACTGTATTGACTCGTGCGTAGCTTGAGGGTGGGGGAGCGGGGGGGGCCACTGATTTTGTAGTGTGATACATATCATGATATAAAGGTCTTGATAAGTATGTATGTGGATATATGTATCATGATACATTGATCTTGGTACAAAATGTGATTGGATATGTATCATGATACATCAGTTTTGATACAAAATGTGATTAGATATGTATATCATGATACATAGGTCTTGATAAGTACAGTGTGACACCGCTATAGCACGCTCCGTTATAACACGAATTCGAATATAACATGGTCGTGGTTTGGCTCCCGAAATTTCATATGCATGTATTTTTCTTGTACATGAAAAAAAAAATTTCTTTCTTAAAAGTACGAAAAAAACAAAAAAGTGTATTATCATTTTAGGGAAGAGATCGCATATGAATAATACAAGACGATTGTGGCGTGGCTCCTGTAATTGTATATGCATTTTTCTCATACACGAGAAAATAGTGTTTTCTTCTTAAAAGTACGAAAAATAATGTCTAAAAAGTTTATTCAGGAATCGCGCAGGGCTTCGCCAATGTTGCAAATTCCTTATTGGCGGCAAAATATACCATCTGCCGATTTTTTATATTTTTTTATTGGTGACGTTGTTGGCTGTTTAAACTTGTATATACAACCATTGGTTTGGAGTGGAGAAATTCAGAGGCCCCATGAAAGGAAGCCGCAAAGTTGATATAAAATGCACTGAAATTTCTCTATTGTTACATAAACAAATTCTTTTTCCATATTGACAAACCATCTTAATAGTGCATTGTTATATCTTAATCCGCTTATGTTGACATCTAGCATGAGTACTGTATGTTTTGAGATATCCGCTTTCTTTTTCAAATTTACATTTCGGGTAGCGGAGATCAACTGGACGAGGCATTATCTTATAATCTATCTTTCGTCGGATTTTCGGCCACTCGCTAGTAATTAATATATTTACATAGACTGACATTTGTATGTTAATGGTAAGTAAAATTCCTCTTCTTTTCACTCAGAATTAAATCCTTCAGAACATTCACATTTTCTGTAGTAATCCCTGTCGTCAGACCAGAACACCTGCGTCTCTATCGTCGATTGACTCTTTCTTTAAATTTCTGACGCATGCGTGGAAGGCAGCATCACTCAACTACCACAAATATAAAAAATAAAAAAAACAAAAAACAAAAAAAAAGCTCTCACTTGTCTATTTAATAGGCAGGGAGGAACTGTAACTACAATTGACCATACGATGGCCAATTCATTTTTAAAAAAATGTACCCAGATAAAACAGTAGCTGAAATTTCAAATTGAACATTACCTTTGAAGCACTGATTGTTATGAAAACGTACTAAGCAAATGGGAAAAAACATCAGTCTCATTCATGCAATACAATTTTTTGATGTTGCCGCCACAATAAGAAACGGGCATTTGTTTGGTTCTCCAACGCTGTTCTTTAGCGGTGACTTCAATAACACATGCACCCTTCATCAAAGAAAGCCGACTACAATCTTCAGTAAAGACAAAGAACCTTTCTTCAAAGGAAGTCGATACCGAATTAAATAAAAGCAATGGAATCTGATGGATTGTTTCATTTTCCAACGTGACTGGAACACTTTTACTGTGCCGTGAAAGTTTCCTATTTTACAGGAGAAAAGTTCATGCTTACGAACTCTACCGACGGCGCTTAAAATGCAAACTTTTACCGACTTGGGATGTACTGAAAAGTAAATGTGCTTCATCATTCATTACATGATTGTGCTATTTTTCTTCCACTAAACTGTGACAAAATTATTGAATATTTTAAATCTCTGTGTGTGCATAGTTTCGATGGAATTACTTGTATTGTGGATTCAATGTATGTGACGTGATTCGCGGGTGAGTACACGGTGTTGATACTTTATTCATTGCTATACATTAGACATGTATATGTAAACAGTATACACGTATATGTGTGGTTCTCTGAATAAAGTAAAATATTATAAATACCTTCTCTGTTTTCACTACAGGTGTATTTCTCATTTAATATGCATTGATTTAAGATGATAACTGTGCCAATGAAGCACGTATTTTTGCACCCGCATTTATTTCCTATACCCCCCTCCCTGCACATTTTTTCAAGTACATGCATCATTTTCTTCAGCTAACTGACCTGGTTGCTTATAACACGGTTCGGTCTATAACACGGTCGGGTTCTATGGCTCCCAACTACCGTGTTATAGCGGGGTCACACTGTATGTATGTGGATATATGTATCATGATACATTGATCTTGATACAAAATGTGATTGGATATGTATCATGATACATCCATTTTGATACAAAATGTGATTGGATATGTATATCATGATATATAGGTCTTGATAAGTATGTATGTGGATATACATATAATGATACATTGATCTTGATACAAAATGTGATTGGATATGTATATCATGATATATAGGTCTTGATAAGTATGTGTGTGGATATATGTATCATGATACATTGATCTTGATACAAAATGTGATTGGACATATAGCATGATACATCGATCTTGATACAAAATGTGTTTGGATATATACCATAATACATAATGATTGGATATCTGTTGTGATATATAGATCTTGATAAGTATGTATGTGGATATATATCATGATACATAGGTCTTGATACAATATTTGTATTAATGTTCATCATGATACATAGGTCTTGATACAATATTTGTGTTAATATATATCATGATACATAGGACTTGATACAATATTTGAACATATATATTGATACATGGGTCTTCATACAGTATTTGTGTTAATATATATCATGATACATAGGTCTTGATAAGTATGTGCATGGATGCATATCTAAGGCTTATGTTCATGTAAATAACATATGACAAGCTTCACTGTATCATCACATTTCTGTACCGCCCTAGTATTACTTACTTTTTAATCATTTTGAATAAATGCAAAGTGTATTTCATTATCAAAACTTGAGATAAAATCATATTTTTAAAACAAAACTGATTCATTAAAAAAAATGCAAGAGCAGTCAATAAATAATGCATATTTATACAATTTAAAGCTTAATTAAAATTAAATAATTAAATTATAAGGTTGTTTTTGAATATTGTGACAGTACAGTATATTGTCACGAAAATATTGCTATTTCTGATACACATTGATATATCGTTATATCCTTGTGTAATACATATCCAAGTGTGGAGAGTCAGGATCCAGACCTGCCTTCATGTAATGCAATAATAGATCCGATTTATGATCTATAGATGCGTTTGTTTTTATTGATCTGTTCTGCTCATCATTTTTATGCTGGTGCATAGACACAGATCTGCTGGCACATTATGTGACTGCAGACCCGGGCCTGTGCTGTATCACAGCTGGGTATGTGACTGCAGACCCGGGCCTGTGCTGTATCACAGCTGGGTATGTGACTGCAGACCCAGGCCCATGCTGTATCACAGCTGGGTATGTGACTGCAGACCCGGGCCTGTGCTGTATCACAGCTGGGTATACTTTATAGATGGACAAATTGGATGATTAACTTGTAAATCATTGATTCGACAATTCAGATGTATCAACGCTACCACTTATATTTTAGAACAATTTTGGGTTGATAGTGAATATTTTAAAAAAATTGGGTAAAAGATATTATAAGATATGACAGTTTGAATTTCTTCATGTAAAGTTGGTCAGTGTGGTCAACAGACCATTACTTGACCAGGTCATTCTGAGGTCAGACTAGTTTAACACTCTAGATGTTATTTAAGAATAACTTTTTATTTTACAAGATTCATAAAGTCATAAAGCTTGAAAATCATTTATGCACTACTTGAATAGGCATATCAGTGCAAAGGTGGTTCATGCATTGTTTGTAATTGATTTTCAAGTGTCATGACTTAATAAAACTTGTAAAATTGTGTAGCTCAATTTTTAATAGTAAAAATAGTCATAAAAATAATAACAAAACCTTAGAAATAAATTTCAGTACTCAGTTTTAACCATTCTTTGCAAATATTGCTAAACCACATAAGAAGGGCCTATTAAATTAACTCATTTTATCAGGGTGATCTAGAAACTGTGCAGATTAATATGTTTGTATGTGTTATTTTGGAGATCTTCAAACCAAAAGTCTGCATGAACTTGTCCATTCATTTTTGTCATGGATGTGACAATGTCATCAACCAGCAATTGTTTATTTTGCATATTTTCTTAAGATGAAATCCTCCCTGTAGATTAAATTTTGTGATCTTTTATCCTTGAGGCTTTATGTACATGTACCATAATGTGACTATCTGACTAAATATAGAAACCTGGAAACCCATAGTAAAAGGAGTACCTTTATGAATCAATGATGTAGCTGTTTCTGCATCACTTGATGCAATTCTAACCAATCCAAATACTTGATGCAAAGGCAAAATAAAAATATGCAATTTTCACCAATCCAAATACTTGATGCAAAGGCAAAGTAAAAATATGCAATTTTCACCAATCCAAATACTTGATGCAAAGGCAAAGTAAAAATATGCAATTGCTATAGCTTGAGAATGGGCAGTGGCCCAGTGAAATACTACTAAATGATTGACTGACAGCTCATGATTACTAAATCAGGGGTCAAGCTAGACTTGAATTTTAGGGAGAAGTGATTTCTCCTTTTTGGACAGAACAGGGAGAAGTGAGAGCTTAACAGGGAGAAGTGGATGTGAAGCAAGAAATGCAATATATATATATATATATATATATATATATATATATATATATATATATATATAAGGCGTGTTCTCTTATTTGAATTATGCCCTTTATTTACCTGTATTCATATTTGCATTTAACATTGGATTTAAGCAGTATGACTCTAAAGGAGAATAATAAAAACTACATTGTAACAAATTTTAACTGAGTAACAAGATTACATTATTGTAATTGAAAGAAATGAGGACAAATTGTAATTGCAAGTTAGTAAAAATGTTTAATCAACTACCCTTAATCAACTTTTATTTAATATTTTGTTATTTTTATTATAATATACTTTCTAAAAGGTCGTAAAAATGGCACTTTCAAAGATTTCAAAACCGTTTGAAACAACCCCTGTACTTTGTACATGAGAGCCAGTGCACACGTGTCTTCAGATCACACTGTTCGTCCTAATTTCTTTGTTGTGGATAAAACATTACCATAACTATTCATACATAACACACTAAAATGCATAAAATTACAGACGTTGCTCCTTTATAGTCGACATATGAATTAAACCTTCTTTCCAACCAAATCAATGCAGATGAGAGTGCATCTGTTTTTACAAGGAGGCGTTTTCTTAATAATCACTCACTTTATCTAGCTTCATTATGACAGTCCATTGATAGGATTGCAAATTTAGGGTTTATTTTTTTGTTTTCATACTTGTATTAATTTTAGGCACTGATTAAATATTATCTGCTTCGCATTTTTTCCCGTATTTTGACAAATATGAGTTAAGTCAGAAAACAACTTTGACCTTACAATGCTTCTCATGAATTCTACAGCATAGCATTGTCCCATATGTTTCTGACCTATATAATTGCATTTTAAAGTTAAATAGCATAATACCTAGGCTTTGCTTTCTATGCATTTTATATTTTTCTGAATATATTTGCCCAATTTTTTTACGAAAACAGAAAATCTAATAAACTGGTACTTCCCAGACATAGCAATGTCC
Source organism: Megalonaias nervosa (assembly GCA_016617855.1). Classification (NCBI taxonomy): domain Eukaryota; kingdom Metazoa; phylum Mollusca; class Bivalvia; order Unionida; family Unionidae; genus Megalonaias; species Megalonaias nervosa. Next base: position 121,079 of record JAECUM010095443.1, read on the forward strand.
ACCATTATTTCCACCTTACTGGTACACTTAAGTTTCAAACTTAATTTATGGCGAAATAGTGTACAAGAGGTAGTTAAAATACCCAGATCACCAATTCTATTCTTAAAACAAAAATTGCTATTTACATACTATTGTTAAAGTTTCGGAACACAAGTTTGTATGTTTTTATCATCAAAGGGTGACATGCATAAATCGGGTAGTGATAGGGGCCTAGTTGCTAACTTACTAAGGAAATGGTAAATGGTCAATCAGCCATCAAAACACATGCCTGTGAATGTGCATGAGTTTGTCATCGTAACTGATATCAAATGACTTGATGAATAATGTTCGCTACAACAATAGAACTAACCTGGCCAGGACAAGGGGCCATCTCAAAAGGTATGGTTAGTCAATGTACCTCTAAAAAAAAATCACAGGGCAAAGTCGTTTTAGCTTTCCTAACAGAAGAAGGCAAAGTTTACATTTTTTAGGCGACTTAGTTGCCCACTTCACCTGGTAGCGTGACCCCTGCTAAATGATTTACTGACAGCTCCTTGTGAATCATGGGAATGTTTGTCAGTATTAAACATACTTTAAATTTGTAGCCTTATGTCATAGTTTAAAATAAGATTTTTACCAGTCTGACAATAAAATCACTTTCTTTTACATATTTTGACACAAAATATTCTGAAAGAACATTAAGAAATATAGAATCTTTGCCCAGGCCTTATTCATCAAAGGAAAAAAAATCAGTGTCAGTTCTTTTTTTCACATTGCTCAAATAAATGAAATCCTTAAATTCATATTTTCAGAATGAATGAAATTTTTGAAAGTTTATGCCTCACAAAGCATCTTTCAATATGACAATAAACCTTCATTTTGTGGTTTGTGCCGGCTAGCTTTGTAATTCTTCTTGAGATGTATTGGGCTGTTGAATATAGTGTATTAAATCCTGTATTGAACACGGGAAAATTTGTTTTAGAAATTGTATACTTTAAATTAGGTTATGCATCGGTTGCTTACAGTTAGATTATCTCATCATGGAGTTCATGTACATTTAGCAGTTGTTTAAGGTAGTTTGGATTTCCAAGTTAGATTTTTTAAAAGCCAGAAGTTCATACAAGTTAGAGTATAGAAATAATATTACTCCCAGAAGATTTATTTAAAAAATCTTGTTATCATTTAGATACTTAGAGGTTAGGGTTGGGGGTGCATTAAATTAAATGCTGCCTTAAAAAATTGAACCAGATTTCTTAAAATTATGAATTTGATTGAGTTAATAAAGTAGAGACTCAGTCAATACTACAGTGTCTTTGGTAATTTCAGATTAAATCTTGCATACCATATCTTGGAATTGGACAGTTCTGTCCAGGCTTGTAGCCTTCTCTACCTAGGCACTAAAAGTGTAAAGAAAATTGATATAATAATTTTTCAGACATTGGTTTGGTCAGGTACATATTAGATTTCAATCTCAACATGTCCTAACAGTTTGAGCCTGTTTGGTTATTGATTTAAGATATTGAAGATGACTTAATCTCTAAAAAGCTTTGAGACAAGTGGGCAGTCTCATATGGGTGTTGTGTGTGTTATATACATTGGTATCATCGTAATCAGCATTATTTTGTTACTGCCCTGTTATTTTGTTATCTTACCTGTTATTTTGTTATCTTAGAGCCCAGTATCAAAGTCTTCCACAAGAGAAATATCGAAGAGACCATAGTATTTTAGAGGCTTTTCTTTTGAATATATAGAAAAGTCCAGTGTATATTGTGCATTTAGAATTTAGAAAATCTCATGAATTTTTCTTTTGATGCATTAAAATTTAATATTTTATAATTTGAAAGGAAGAGAGAAAAGGCAAATAGTGAAACATATGTAAGTCTTTACATCTCTACAGTTTTTATTCCTTTGTCCATCAGAAGTATGTATTGTCAATACTTTCAAAGCTTTCATTTTACAGGTAATTTTATTTATTGTTAATATCTTATTGTAATTGGTTGTGATGAATGACACATCGATAAAGGCATGTCAGCGTTGGAGAAACTTCAGCCATATTAGGGAATGCACTATGTAGCCAGCATTGTGCTAATGTGCCGCCATTTAACTCTTTGCTATGAAAATTTAGAAACTGATAAATTGCAAACAAAATTGTGCCTTGTCAACATTTTAACTGTACTGGTCATAGACCAGTAGAGCTTATGAAATGGCTTGTTGTCCGTCATCTCCTTGTCTGTTATGTTTGTTGCTATTTACTCCTTGCAACTTGGCATGTATATTCATCCAAAGGGCTAATTGGTCCTAAATCTAAAAGATGCTACCCAGACATTCAATGGGGTGAAAATCTTAACAGTCTTCTTCCTGAATGGACGGTTGTGTCACCATGGATTTTCATCAGAAGACTTAAGTGGTATCTAGTTCATATTAAATCAAAATGGTGCTGATCATGCTTTCAGTATGACTGCCATGATGGCCATCTTGAAAATCTTGATATTGCTACTTGTCCTGTATGGATGGCAATATTGACACAAGGCAATGGCAATGGATGGCAGTATTGATACAAGGCAATGGCAATGGATGGCAATATTGTCACAAGGTTTTCACCAAAAGACTTATATGGTGTTCTGTTAGTACAGATTGCAAATGGTGCTACTGTTGCATCCAATAACGCCACAATGGTGAATGTTGGCCATTGTAAATCCCCCTCCCCTAACTAGCTATCACTGAAGAATATCAGAGTTGGTTTCAGCACCCAGCAGTTACAAGGAAGAAATGATATTATCTTTGATTCTTGGAAATTCATTTTGGCCAGTAGAGTGTCATTCCCTTCAAAGGATGCTTGTTTATTTATACACAAATTTACTTGCTACTTAATGTTCCTAGGTTGTGATGTTGCATGCTATATTACACAATGAATATTGATTATTCAGGTGGTGTTTTCCTTTCCCAGGTCATATTTTTAAATGGCAAGAAAGACCACTGTTCCTTCTAAATTAGAATCACACAATAAGTATACAAGCATGTTACCATTTTCTGAAATGAATGGAGCAATTCTTCATTGAAGAAACGTGCCATGTGCAATAGGCAAATTCTCATTTTTTTTCCCTTGGATGCCATAACTTTTTCTGAGAAGAGGCAGAGAATTGAAATGCTATCATCAGGTCAGACCTGGATTGAATCCCTAGCTCTCATTGTTTGAAGGCATATACAATAATAGTTAATATTTGTATGTTTTGTAGTGATACTGCAACCCATTGTCCTTTCTGCTTATTGGAAAATAGGACAAGGAAGTGAAAAAGAATGGTACAAGTTGTTTTATTAGAAAAATGTTGCAGTTCTTGTCCAGCTTTTCAGATTAAACTGAGGAAACAAGTACAAAATTGGACAGAATAGTGCCATCTAAGTGTTTCATTAAGAGGGCCACATAAATAAAAACTAGGTCATTAAGCAATTTCATAATGAAAACTAGGTCATTAACCAATTTCATGATGAAAACTAGGTCATTAAACCAATGTCATAGTTAAGAAACTTGTGCTTTGCATTTAGCAGTTTCTGTATTTTAGGGTTTGTGATGGTATTTTCTTTCAAACACTTGCTTGTTGGCATGTTGATGTTTCATGACAAATGTCAACACCCTTTAGTCACAACTAGGTCACTGTGATCTCTATTTCTTACTTTAGTGATATGCACAGACCTTTGCATTTAGTTATCTTCTCAGATAAGATGACCAGTAGAATCATATAGCTTGGTGTGTAAATGCACCATGAGGAGTGTTATGCACTTTAGTCTGAACTAGGTCACTATGACTTACATTTCATGCTCCAGTGGCTTGTAGTGTGTTTAGTTAATTTTGCAGGACACTATTGGATGCAGAGCAATGTAACATGGTACATCAAGTACACAGATCCATCATAAAGAACACTACATCATTAGGACTAAACAAAGCTATGCCATCTAGCCATGCCATTATCATCTCCGTTTGAAATTTAACTCAGTTTCCAGCAGTGTTACGGTAAAACCTGTCTTGAGAGACCACTACTGTGAGAGCCCACCTGTCTTGAGAGACCAGGTTCTCCATGTACCGATATATTGATTGTATAGTGTTATGACCTATCATAAGAGACCACCTGTCATGAGAGACCATTATGTTTTGGCAGAAAGGGTGGTCTTTTTAGACAGGTTCCACTTTACACACAGCCATCCATTTACATTAGTACAGTTAAAATCTTGTATTAATAAACACAGCCATCCATTAGTACAGTTAAAATCTTGTATTAATTCACACAGCCATCCATTTACATCAGTACAGTCAAGTATAGAAATAAATCTTGTAATAATACACACAGCTTCATATATCAGTCCAGTTAAGTATGGAAAATAAATCTGGTATTAATGCACAACTATGCATTTATATTAGTCTAGTATATAAAATAAATCTTTTTATTAATACACACAGATGTCCATTTACATTAGTCGAGTTTAATATAGAAAATAAATCTTGTTATTAATACACGCAGATCACCATTTATATTAGTCCAGCATTATCCTTCTTTTCATAACAGAAGTGTTGCGCATTAGCCTGAAATATGCAAAGTTGCGAGTTTATTGCCGGTACTTGTGATAGTCGTACAAAAGTATCACCAGCACATTTTAGTACAGGGATGGGCAAAATACAGACTGCAGGCCAGATCTGGCCTATGACCTGGTTTTATCAGTTAATTTATACCATAGGGCATGGCTTAATAACTTGCCCACACCCTGGAGGAAGTTGCCCATACCTGTTTTAGTAGATCCTGAGTTTCATTTTCTTTTTCGTAATTGAGGACCATCATTAATAAGCCATCATTTTGTATGATTGATTCTGCCTTCTGTTTTATATTTTTGTATAGCCCTAAGATATATTTTAAAAAAGATTAAATAATTTTAAAAAATAAAAGTTTTGTCCTGACTTTTTTGGTCCCTTTATGCTTGAAAGATGTAATATTTAATGGATGTTATACGAAGGCATCTGAAGAATCCAAAAATGGTTTTTTGTGTTGCTTGTGTTTCCTTATAGCATGACATAGGGAGCGCTTCAGTTGATGATGATGATGTAATTTTTATCAACAATGTCACAATTGTGTGGGATGTGGGAGGCCACGGGTTCGAACCCCATCATACCAAAAAAAAATTTTAAAAAATGGTACTAGCAGCTGCCTCACTTGGTGCTCAGCATTAAGAGGTTAGTGCTAGGACTGGTCAGCCTGGTGTCAGGATAATATGACTGGGTGGGACATGATGCTACATGTCTGCGGCGTGATGCCCCAGTGCTAGACATCACTATAAACTGCCACACTGCAGACATCATAGCCATAAGACTGAATAATTGTTAAAGCTACATTAAAAGTCAATATCACACACACACACACACACCTGTGTGATTGAATGTTTGAAAATTGTAAGCTTGGCATAAATTTGGTTTACATTATAGACTTAATGTTCCTTGGTAAATATTTTTATGAAATTTTGTAGCCATGAGTAATTTCCCATACTATGGGCAAGGATATTTTGTCCATGTAAATATTGTGGGGCATTCCTACATTGGTATAGTCACACTTGTCTTATGCGGTCACCTCTGGAAGAGAGGGCCTCTAATGACAGGTGATTGCTTAATAGAGACTTATTGATACAAATGTGTGGTGTAAAGGAACATCTGACAGTAGCTTTTTAAGAACAGGTGGTTGCTTAACAGGTTTAGTGATTCAAACGTGTAATGGACAGGTGGTTGCTTATTAGAGGTTGATTGATACAAATGTGTGGTGTAAAGAACATCTGAAAGTAGTTTTTTAAGAACAGGTGGTTGCTTATTAGAGGTTGATTGATACAAATGTGTGGTGTAAAGGAACATCTGAAAATGGCTTTTTAAGAACAGGTGGTTGCCTAATAGAGGTCACTGAAAGGGCATGACTGTTATACATATCACAAATTTGATATGTGTAAAACTTGTTAAGTGCCTATCAAGAAAATGGCATAATGACATTTTGTGTATGGAGAATTCTTGGCGATCCACTTACCCAAGAAAGCTTTTAGTATATTCTCTCAGGCTTCTTCGTCTGTCTGTCAGTTCATCATTCTGTTTTGGTTATGGTTTTTACAACTACAATATTTAACTTCATGACAAAGTGGGGGGTGTAAATATTGTAGGAAGATTATGTGTTTGATGTGTGTGTACCGAAACAATGTGTGTGTACCGAAACAATCGAGTTATCCAAGGGTAGAAAAAAGTTGTGCTGGCCTACAAGACGTGAGATTTCCAAGAAACAAAGAACATTTGTTGAATATTTTAAACAAAAACTTTAAATGTTACATGTACAGATAACCGAGAGACAGACAGACAAAAACTTGGCTCATTCAGAATGTCAAACTGTTAAATTCTCTAATCTTAGGAAGTGTCTCAAAAACAGTTACTATTAAGTAAATTCTGCCCAGCCAACTAAAATGCATCCAGTCCTCAGGCACTATGGTGCCATAAAGATTTCTGTAAATATGTTGAAATGATGAGATGCTTATACCCTGACCAAAGTTTAAAATATATCTAAAAAAGAATGTTTCATGGAGTAGGATTTTGAAAAACACTTAATGATGAAGCAAAATCATACCTGTGATAAATTTGCACATGTATATCTATTTGATAAAATTTTGGTGAATTAAAAATGGCCACTTCAGTGATTAATGGTTGAGTTTTGGATAAGGTTATATACCTCTGGAAAGCTTTCAAAAGCATTTTTAAAAATTGAAGCACTAAAAGCTCAAGACTGAAGTTTTCCCCAATTCTAGCTGGACTAAGACATTTTTCCTGCAGTGCTACACATTATTATTAATACCATGCATCAATGGAATGGTATTTTAGTCTCACTTATGGAGTAGTTTTTAAGTATTGCTCACTTGTATGTTGTATCCCCAGTGCCATCTGTTTCCAGCCAGGTTAACTCCTCACTTGGAACTTGTTCACCCCTCATTGTTAGTGCTGTTTGCAGTCGGGTTAATTATGCAGTTGGAACTTATTCGGCCTTCATTGTTGATGCTGTTTGCAGTCAGGTTAACTCCGCAATTGGAATTTACTCAGCCTTCATTGTTGATGTTGTTTACTCAGCCTTCATTGTTGATGCTGTTTGCAGTCGGGTATTCGGCCTTTATTGTTACATTCCAGACCTAGACATTACATGTATACTTGCTGTAGCCATTTTGAACTTCGTGTCCATTGTTGTTATTATAAATTTACTGATGTAACAAAGACTTGATGACATAGAACACTGCTACTAGCCATTTTGGACCACTCCAATGGTCTAAGTGGCTAGAGCATCTGCCTCGGATGCAGGAGGTCATGGGTTTGAACCCCGGCTGAGTCATACCAAAGACTTACCAAAACGGTACTAGCAGCTGCCTCACTTGGCGCTCGGCATTAAGAGATTAGTGTTAGGACTGGTCAGCCTGGTGTCTGGATAGTACGACTGGGTGGGACATGATGCTACATGTCTGCAGCACAATTCCCCAGTGCTAGACATCACTATAAACCACCACACTGCAGACATCATAGCGATATGACTGAAATTTTTTTAAACTTATGTTAAAAATCCAAATCTCACACACACACACTGGCCATTTTTGAACTGCTCTCATGCCCATTGTTTTTATTATAATAACTTGACTGAACTGATATAACAAAGACTGGATTACGTGAATAGTACAAGTCACACAGGTCATGTACATATTCAACACTATTTCAGTAATGGGCATCATTTTTTAGGATTTGATTCTACATACCTTTAAGTGGCAAGTATTCACTTCATTTGGATTCATATACATCCACATTCCTATTGAAGGTCATTATTTAGACACCCCTAGAAGTGCATATGGCAAAATCAATGTTAAAGTATGTATACATTTTTTGACGAAATGAAGGTGTAATTGAATGTCGTGTGCTTTGATGTCACAACGAAAGCTACGCATATTGATAAAGTCATACTACCCTATATTGCGACAATTCCACTCAACATGCTCTTTACTTGACCCAAGTTTAGTACATGGCCACCATTGTAAAAGACCATAGCGATCAATAATTTTTGTCTGGAAGTCTCTTGATGACCGTTAAGGTTCAGAGCATGCAATAATCAAGATTGAATAGACTTTGGTTAAAGAAAATTGTTAAATTTTAAAAGAACAATTTATATTTAATTTAAAAATGAATAAATGCACATACATGACCCATGTGACTTTTACTATAATAAAGACAGTGGCCATTTTGAACTTCCTTCATACCCGCTGTTATTACATCACAATTTTACCAATGTAAGAAAGACTTTATGACATGTAATATTGGTAGTGGCCATTTTGAATTGCCCTCATGTCCATAGTTATTAAATTATAATAATTTTATTGATGACTCAATATGTAATACTTGTAGTGGCCATTTTGAATTGCCCTCATGTACTATTCACGTAATCCAGTCTTTGTTATATCAGTTCAGTCAAGTTATTAAATTATAATAACTTTATTGATGACTCGATATGTAATACTTGTAGTGGCCATTTTGAATTGCCCTCATGTCCATAGTTATTAAATTATAATAACTTTATTGATGACTCAATATGTAATACTTGTAGTGGCTATTTTGAATTGCCCTCATGTCCATAGTTATTAAATTATAATAACTTTATTGATGACTCGATATGTAATACTTGTAGTGGCCATTTCAACTGTCCTCATGCCCATTGTTATTACATCATAATAACAGAAAACAGACTTGATGACATGTAATACTGGAAATGGTCATTCTAAACTGCCCTCGTGCCCACTTTTGTTATTATGTATTAATAAGTTGATGTAACAAAGACTTAATAACTAAGAGCAGTGAAAGTTTGAGGTTATCGAAAAATTCAATGGTTGCTGGAATAACTATTTTATAATTGCAGGCATTTTGTTTATGACTGCAATGTTTCAACACTAACCTTTAATTAAGAGGTTGTATCTTTTGCACATCTAGTTGGATATTCATCCATCAAAGTGTATCAGTTTGGGAAGGATCACTATGATTACTACAGTCTCGTTCAGTTACTCCACTTGCATTGGAAAGAAATGACGTTCTGATTGGTTAACCCCACTGTAAAATCATGTAAATCTTACATGCAGATGCTTGATCCAGGACTCAGTTCAGAACTTGTACTGTTTGGATGCATTCAGATTTTCCTGTTCAGAAGGCCTCTGTGTTGAGGCATATGAATCCTCACTATATCTTGAGACCAACAAAGTTGGTTCTTTAATATGCTACCAAACTATCTTCTAATCCATTGAACCCTGCAATTGATGTAGTCTTTTAATTATAACTAGTCACATGTTCCATGCATTGTTGTACTTTTTTGCCACAAGGAAATGATGGTCACACTGACTGAATGTCTCACATGCAATCCATGGCACAATACAGGTCAGCGATGGCACTGACATCTTCATGAAAAGTTTGCACTGAAGCTTTTGAAAGCTACCATCTCTTACATCTCTGGCTGCATTAAACTGAAACTTTAGGGTATCATTGTATGTTTAAAATTTATACAGTGATGTGTGAGGAGTTCCTATCTTGCATATCTCACATGGAATAAGCTTGGTTCATCATTGTTAACAATGTTCAAGTTTTTTGTTTAAGTTTAAAATGTTACACATCTACTTTTGTTGCCCCATTCAACTGAAATTTGGTATAATAATATTACCACAGTCTAAGTTTTATACTCTTAAGAATGCTAGTAATTCCAGTCTCACTCTTACAAGCCCATGTCTCATTTGCTTATGAAAAAAGTACATTTCATCATTGTAAACAGTGTTAAAATTTAGTGTTAAAATATTGGAAATTCATGTCTCTTCAACATCAGTTGTTGTACTCAACTGAAACTGAAATAAATAATACTATAGGTATAAAGTTTATATGCTGATATGTGAGGAATTCCTGGCTTATGAGACATCTAAAATTTACAAACTTTTAATAAAGGTTTCAGCACAAAAAATTTTACGATTTTAAGATATATTAATATTTTATCTGCAAGTAACATAATAATTCAAATAAATGTGCATGTCAAATTTGGGCAATATAAATAATGATTTATACATTTTTCATTGACCTTCGTGTATAAAATTATGTTTTTGGTATCATGAATCAAGAACAACACAGTCAAATATATCGACATCAACTTTTAAATAGCCTTAAAGTGCGCCATAAAATCCACAACCAACCAACCAACGATTACTGAAAACAATGGCTTCAAAACAGAGATGACAATACAATTTTTACAGAAATTGTAAAGTTTATTGCTTAGTACAAATAATTTAACTGCCACTATTGATATATTATTTCTTAAAAATGCCTCATATGCATAATATTGGATACAATATTTCTAGATAATACCTCAACACAAAAGTACACCAAGACCTGACAAATTTTGTTCCATAATAAACAGGTCAATACTGTCATTTAATCACATATTGCAAATGTTAATAAAGGTTGGTGACTAAATGTGATTTCCTTTATTATATTACGTGGTATGTTATCTTTAAAATGTTAAAGTTCTATCATTGCTGATTCATGAAGAGGATCATACTTTTCTCTTCTTGTTGGTAATTCCATTACAATGGTGTGGTTAGGAACAGTACTAAAGAGTGATTTCCCCTGAGATATTACATTTCTTTAGATATTAGTAATCTACCATGTATACACCATTCTGAAATTGTTGATATAACAGTTCAAAATGCATGAAATATATATATATATATATATATATATATATATATATATATATATATATATATATATATTGTTTCTTGGAAATATTATTAGAAAATGATACATACATTTAGAATACAAATTTGTACAAGCCTGAATTCTCACGAAGAGAAAATACAGCATTGAGCAAACTATATGTTTAAAAATAAACAAAATCATCAATTGCAAGGTAGATACATCACTCTGCGCCAAAATTTGGTCCACCTGGAAAGGGCTTAAGATATATTATTTTTTTTCATATGTAAATTTAATTTTTGTTCGTATGTAAAATAAATAAACTTTAAAGTAATCAATGACATAAATCAATCAATAATTACATAGAAAATTATGAAAGCAACTAAGACTACAAGTACAGCAGCATCATTGATAAAATTTTTCAAACAATTAACTGTGAAAGAAGATGATAAACTGTCTTTTCACTGCAAAAAAAATATAACCTTAAGTATAAATAATTTGCAAATATATATGGCCAAAATTTTAAAATAATGGCTTGGTTAGTATTTGAAACTGAAATTCTGAGTTTGAAAATGTAATTCCAGCAATTCCTTTTTGTTATCTAAATGTCCCTTTCAGGAATAGAAGCAAAAACCAAAAATTACAAAAGCCAACAATATCTGACAATAAAATAGATGACACACTGTTGTTTTAATATGTCTAAAAAAAAGTGTACAACACAAAAAATCTTCAATATGTTTGAGATAACTCTGAAATGGGTACACAAGTACACATAATAACACATAGTGATAATCCTATTGAGCTTTTGTTTGATGGTCCCGATAATTAATTAGACAACAGAATCAATTACTAAGACAACAGATTTGTAACTGATTAAATGATGATTAAATAGAAAAAGATCCTAGAGGTCTCAATGACTGGACATTGCAAAGCCACAAAGTCTTGGACAGATATCTGAAAAGATAGAAATAACCACTTCAGTCAAAATTCATAAAAAGCATCAAGCATTCCTTAACACTGCAAATTAATAAACATTTAGAAATTTCTATCTGGGTATGTATTCCAAATACAACTAATCCCTGACTTGCATGATAGCTGTATACCTAACAGTGGTCAGGTAACTAAGAATTTTGGTTTCACTGTCTTAAATTTTCATTTTAACCATTTTGGAATCGTATTGTTTTTTGTTTCAGACAAATAATTTCAGTAAATTTTAGTCTTCACTAAAAACATTAAATTAAAAACAAAATTCAATTGAAACAGCACTAACGTTATCTTTGATAAAGAATATCCAACTGGAATGAACAGCAGTTAAATTTTGTCTGATAATTTGTTACAGGCATTTAAAAATTTTAAAAACTGACAATTGATACATCTATGAACTTGGAGGACTTGGTACAAAGTAAAACACAAAAACCTAATAACTGTAAAAATTAGATGTTATATTAATATCCACAGAAATGAATAGTTTTTTCTTATAGTTACCATGTCAGGCTGACCTCATGTTCAATTTTTTCTGCATCACAAATATATTATACCTGTATAAATACTGATGGATAATATGAAAGTGCAAACCATAATGATCAAAATTTACATTGTTTAAATGACCAATTGTTTAAATGACCAATTGTTTTGAATGTCTGTATGAACTGCCTTAATTCCTATTCAAAAACTAATGCAAGATAGAGATATATAGTACCAAAAAAAAATCATAAAAATGATAGACAATTTCACTCAGTTTGCCTAAATTCTACCCAGTCTCCTCTGCGATTTCCTTTAAATGCAGGTTTTTTCTTAGCTACAAATTAAAGTATAGATTTCTGCCAAATATGTGTGTCACACTGCCTTGAATTTTTTATTCCAGTACTCAATATTTGTATTGACGTATGTTGGAACGATCTTAATAATAAAGAGAATTTTCTTTTCAAAAAGTCGCAAAGTACATCTCTCCCCCATTCCCTCCAAGCAAATCTATTCAGATATGCCTCATTAAACAAATGCATATCAAACAGCAAAAGCAACGAATACATAGACAATATTTTCCTTATCTATTTTTATTGAAGCCATGAGTTAAATTATATAGGTTTTTGTACCACAAGATGAAATATATCTGGTCTTAACACAGAAAAAAAAATTTTCTTTTTATTATATACCATACTTGAGCCAGAATGAAAGTTCACAAGATTAAACTCACTTTTTGGAACGACGTGCTCACCCCCACCCCCTTCTCGTAAATTCACCTCACTTTCATAGCTGATCATACACAACTAAAGAAAGCCATAGGATTGGGTCAACATAATCTCTTGCAGTAAACTGCATTTTGCCATTTTGTAAATTATCTGATCCTATCTAAAAACAAAGCAAGGCCGATTTAGCATCACAGTGGGTTCATCATTGTTGTCAAGTAAGGGGAAATAACTTCAGAGAGATGCAAACAGTATCTGGTCAAATTTCATTCAACAATTAAACTCAACATCTGCAATATAAGGCGGTCTCTATTTATTTGTTCTAGCTCACAAAGTACTTGTTTTTGTTGCTGCAGGTACAGCTTTTGTAGGCACACATAAACAAGCGTCACATGCCATAATGGGAAATCTTATATCTTCACAAGTCAAAGTAAAAGGATATATTTTTCACATGTGAAAATATAGGAATGAAAAAAAAAATTTGGAGGTAATCCCATTGGCTATGTACATTTAAAAAATACTGAAAATTGCCCTCAACATTACAGAAAAAAGATTAGTTTATGCCTTGTTTGACAACATTACTGAAACTGACAAAAATATGATTTTACCTTAAAATTACTAATATTAAATAGAAACGTACATTAAAAAGTACTTCCTTAGACACTTTATCTCCATTCTTCTTAATTTTAATGCATACCAAAAACTTGCTCTAAAATGAATACACTTTGGATAAAATGTTATTTTGCCAAAAGAAACAATTCAATCACCAAATAATCTGTTGATAAAAAAAAAATTGAGATTAGTTTAGCCCCAATGAAATGACTTTTTGCTGGGTGACATTCTGAAATTTTTTTAAATTTGATGTTATCATTTTGAAAATATTAAAAACCACATTAGACTAGCCCTCATACCTAAAGAATTCCAATAATCATTTCAATGTGGGTGTTGGGGTGTGTGTGTGTGTCCTTATGACAAAACCACAAGTCCAACTCAGTACAGTTTTGGAAAGTAAAATATGCATCATCAGAAACAGAAACAGTCAAATTTTATAATAGCTGACAAGCTTCTGTCTGTCTGTCTGTCTGTATGTATTTATCACTAAAAGTGCAAATATCTCTATTTTTGATCAGTAATTTCATGTAGAGAGACCATTCCATTGATTTTTCATCATAGCAAAGTTACTTATTTTAAACCAGTGTGTGTGTGTGTGCATACGAGGGATAAAAAAATCCATTGTCTGGTAGCCTGTGAGAAGCAAATGACTCCAAAGTTTACTCAATATTTTCCTGTTTTTCCAAAACATTAAAGTTTCTATATTATATTTCACAAATATATGGCCACCACATTAGATGTCCAATAAAAGCCATTAGAATTTCAGGATCCCTGATATGTATATATGCTGGCCAGGTAAACTGACATCAAAGAGTGATAAAATCCTCCACAAAGGATTTCAGGATCCCTGATTTATATATATATATATATATATATATATATATATATATATATATATGCTGGCCACGTAAACTGACATTAAGGAGTGTTAAAATCCTCAACAAAGGATTTCAGGATCTCTGATATGTCAGTATGGCTGGCTAGATAAACTGATATTAAAGATAGTTACACTCCTCTAAAAAGAAGTTAAGAATGATTTCATTAAACTCACTTTGCTATATTATGCTAATCCATATTTTCCTTTCAGTTTTTCTACTGCCTGAATATAGCTTTTCTCGGCATCTGCTTTTGATGTTCCTGTAAATACAAAAAAAAAAAAAATCAAATGACTATAACCTGATCATAAACTATGTATCAGAACTTCCAAATTAGATTAGTACAGACTGCTCTGGTGGCCTAGTGGTTAGAGCATCTGCCTCGGATGCGGGAGGTCGTAGGTTCAATCCCCAGCCAAGTCATACCAAAGACTTACAAAAATGGTATTAACAGCTGCCTCGATTGGCACTCAGCATTAATAGGTTAGTGTTAGGACTGGTTGGCCTGGTGTCAGGATAATGTGACTGGGTGGGACATCATGCCACATGTCTGCGGCATGATGCCCCAGTGCTAGACATCACTATAAACTGCCACACTGCTGACATCGTAGTGATATGACTGAAAAATTGTTAAAGCTACATTAAAATTCCAAATCACACACACACACACACACACACACACACACACAGATTAGTACAGTACAGCTCTAGTCAATATGATCATAATGAGATCTCAGACACAGGAGATATGACAGGCACAGATAAAGTTACATGTTCCAGTGACCTCTAGAATTCCCTGTCCATATATTTTAATTGTCCAGAAGATGAAGTATTAGGGAGAGTATCGTTAGCAATGACATGTTCTGACAGGACGTTCTTCCCTTTCAGCATTAAGAAAGCTGTCACCTGATAGGTGAATGAAAATGTCAACAAAACATGTCATAAACTTGTGTTGGTGCCTCTCAGATCTGCTTACCCATAATTTGACCTTGAGTTTAATCAATTTAAAGCTTGCCTATAATAACTCAACAAGGGGTTATCTAGAAGTGGTCTTTTTGAACAGGTGGTCTTATACAGAGGTAAATTTGTTTGATATTGTGGCAATAGTACCCGTAAAGTTGCTTTTTACAGACATGAAGTTTCTGAATGTGGATGGTTGCTGTAGCACGACTGATTGTACCCCTTTCACTTGCTTCAACTGGTTGTGAGTTGATTCACATCAGCCTCAAATCAGTTATAGCTTGGAGTGAGCTCTGCCAGCAAAAACTGCATTGCAATCGATTGTTGTTGCTGTTTTGGATTTAACGCTATTTTTCAGTGCATTATAGGCTAGACATGGTGGAGGAAGATCCCAGGAAAACCCTGGTAAGAACCACTGACTCATGGGAAGCTACTGGCAAATTTTCTCACATACCCACATTAGCTGAGCCTGAGACTCAAACCCTTGCAGAGGTGAAATGGCAGTGACTGGTAAGATGAGAGCTTTGGACCACTTGGCCACCAGGAGGTCCATAATCAATTGTGCAAGAGTTTTTAATAAGTGGTGTTACCATGCTGACCATTTGAAAATAAATGAGATTAATTGCAGTGCCTCCAGAACAGTTCATGCTATCAAAGCATCGGGGCCCCGAGTGGCCAAGTGGTCTAAAGCGCTGTCCGTTACAGATCACTGCCATCTCACCTCTGTCTGCGTGGGTTCGAGTCTAGGATTCGTCGAATGTGGATATGTGAGAAAGCTTGCCAGTAGCTTCTCATGGGTCGGTGGTTCTTTCCGGGGATTTCCCGGTTTCTTCCTCCACCATTAATACTGGCCGCCATGGATAGCCTATCGTGTGCTGAAAAATGGCGTTAAATCCCACAACAACAAACAACAACAACTATCAAAGCATCTATTACATATTAACAATTTATCAACTGCACCATCTTCCTTGTGTCCAAAGCCAAAACAAGTCCAAACAGCAGTCTTTGCCTGCTTGCTGAGTATAAAATCTGGTGTAGGTGTGTTCAACAGTGATTGACCATAACTCATTTCTAAACCACATGTTATACACCAATATGGAAGAATTTGTATTTATACAAATTGCGAAGCAGACTGTGTTCTGATTCATAATGAAAGCAACTGGTCTAAAATCAACATTTTTGGGTGCATATTCCAAGATACACTATAAAAAAATACTGAAAAGTTATAAAGCGACCTTGCTTCAGGAAATGGAGTGCAAGACTGAGCACTTTGTTTTAAAAATTCATTGAATAAAAGTATTGTAAGCCAAGATGAATTAGAATAACATACTTTATAATGTATTTAAGTGTGAAATATATAAATTAATTTGTGACATATTTTAAATTTTTTAATTCCTATATTTTCCCAAAATAAAAACATATCCTTCTAATCTAACATATAAAAATACAAGATTTCCCATCATGCGGTGCAATGCATGAGTATGTGTGCCAACAAAAGTTACACATGCATCAAAAAAACAGTAAATAAATGGAACTGCAGTATCTTCCAGGCATGAAAATTATTTATGCAGAGGAAATCGGACTCACTACCAATATCTATTGCAGATTAAGTGATCTTATCTTAAATTCCTTATGAACATTATATGAAAATGGCTGCTATGAAACTGAAGGTACAAAAGTATGTGCATATAGGGGCTGAAAAGTGAGTTTAATGTTGTAAACTTCAATTTAGGAACTAGTTTAGGATATTTTCAAGATTTTCTTAAGATCCTGCGCCACATACTATGACATACACATACTATTATATATCTAGTTACCCTATATATCTATCTATCTATCTATCTATCTATATATATATATATATATATATATATATATATATATATATATATATATATATATATATATTCACACACAAACACATGCACACACAGAAAAAGAGATCTATTTAACAGTGATTCTACTGTTGCAAAATGTCGAGACTGCTTTTGGCTCATTTTCTTCATCTGAATGACCAGAATTTATTGCGTGGTTATGCACTCACCTTTTCTTTTCTCCCACGCATCCCACTTAGCTTTCCCCGTTAGATCCAGCATTCCTGGTCTCTCTGAAGTAGAAAAATGTAACGTATTTTTTTTATATTTAAAGCTAAAAATACAAGATATACACTTTAAAAAATTGGTGAGTAATAGCACTGAATATATGAAATGCCTAAAAAATAATATCCTATAAATGCCAAAATCTTGAAGCACTTCAATATGGCAATACAGTACAAAAAAATGTCAAACTCCATTTAACCAAACGAATCAAACTTACTTCAAAATATTCAAGAATTTAAAATATGCACAGGTTTTTAGCAATTTTCTTTGCAAATAAATTTATAAAATTGAGTATTGTTTTTACAGCATTTTCTTAAAGCAAAATCTTTACTTTGAACACAGATATGTAAAGAAAGCCAATATTTCGGTAAATCATTTCTCCTAGACCTCCCAAATCCAGTCTTCCCAAAGACCAAAAAAACCCCCACCTTTTCGGTCTATATTATGTAGACTGTTATGTATATTTAATTTAATTCTTTGTTTGTTAGTTTTATTTTTTTAAATTCCATTACATGCTATTGTAATGTAACTTTGTTTACTGAATTTGATATCGTTCACAACTGAGTTTAGTTCTGTTTGACCTGACTGATACTTTTTTTTTATTTCACTGATAAACAGCAGATAATAGAAACACTGTATCTAGTTGCTGACCTCATTTCAGAATCAGTGACAGTTTTGGTAAACAACTTTTTTTTATTTTATATTTTTTCTCCTTTCTCAGAGTAAGAATTATTAAGTTAAGTCAAGGTCATACCTGGACTATGTGACAAGTAACATATCAATTGGTACAAACTTATATTTTTTCCAGAAGAATCAACTTTTGACCCTCATCCGGAAATCTGTTTTGTGTCTTAGGTAGTTGTATAAACTGTTGTTTTTGATAGAAGTTTGTCAGTCGGGCTCCAAACAATTGACACAACAAGTTGTTATTATGTTGTGACCAATTTGGGTTGAATTTTTATTTTATTGAATTCAAGTGATTCTTTTCCCTGGAAATACATAAATACTCCTACAAAATTCTTGGATGAAGACATTTATTGGAAGTTATACTGAATTCAAAACTGGAATAATATTTTCTGTGATTCAACAAAGGACTGTTGACACAATAGCACTTCACTGACCATAACAGATGTCATCACCTTCCATTTTGGACTTCATTGGGACTTGAACTCAATTTCATTCAGGACTTTTTATTAGGACTTCTATTTTTAATTCTTGGATTATTTTTGGATTTGATTCGTAAAACTGTAAGTTCTTTTTTCTTAATTTTTCACTTTGTATTCTAGGGAAATAAATTATTGTTAAATTTTACAAAGCTTGTTGTTTTCACTCTTTTCTGTTACTTATTTTAAAAGCATAGACTCGTAACAAGACAAAGATCAATAACTCTTGCCCATTACCTCCTCTTGATGCCTACAGGTGGTGCTAGTTTTTAGCAGAACAGAACATCATGTAAAAGGATGCTTGCATTGCAGGTAAGATAGGAGGGTATTATCTGTGATCAGGTAAATATTTCAGGAGAAACATAATTTACTGAAAAATTTGCCTTCTCCTTCAAATACATTCCCTGATCATACTAACATTAGGAGAATAGGTAATAGGCAGAGGGAATGCTGAGCATCCTGTTTATACCTTGGTTAACCTCTGAAGGAAGATTGGATTCCCCATATGATGGATAACCCACTCTACTAACCTGCCATCAGCACAACCGGAGGGGACATAGTTAAGTCTGGGTAGAAGAAATAATGGCATCTTTCTACTACTTAAATCTCCAGGTGAATACAGCAAAAAAGCTCTGAAGGTTGACCATCAGGAGGTTGTGATGGCATCAAATGGGTCTGGTAGACAACTGTGCAACCGATACTGGGTCTTCCAGCTCCAGATTTTGTCACTGTGGGGCCAAGTTTTGTAGATAAAAACTCGAGAAGGAAGATTGTGCTTGCCAAGTGATGACCTCAATGATATATATGATCGAGTTATGACTATGAAAGGTAAGACTCGCAGAGATTGCTCTCATCTCATTAAGCAGATATCTTCACTATGTTCCTGTGATATATCAGAGTATGGCATGCATATTACCCACTTCAGCCATGATGAGAGGGCATAAGGGGTCATGTCTTCTTTCGCAGGTTAAAATGGGAGAAAGAGGCCTCTTTAACGTCCATAAACTTGTTGAGTTCACTTTAGATCAATTCTGTGCACATGTACCTGGTCTTGTTTGAAGCCTTTCGAGTTGTGTCAATACCCCAGAGATTGGTCGTATGATGATCTTTTGATTGCCCACTCAAGACAAAGAATTCTTGCTAATGAAACTGGGCTGCATCATAAGGATTGCCAAGCCATCTGATCAAAATCGGCTGGGTCAACTGAGAGGACATGTATTTCACTAATTCTAAATGCCAAAGCTCACGCTATCAGGAAACAATTTTTGGATGAAATGAACCTCAGCCAGGTCCTCGCTAAAGGCTTGAATTTGTTTGATTTCAGCCAACTCATAACCCAAGAAAGATTCCATGAAACAATGGGAGTGATTTAGGTTTATGCAAGTCAAAGCTGGACAACAAGTCAACAAGAGGTCTTTATTATGACAAAGATCCTCCCTGCCATGATGGCGGAATGTGTCTGATATCACAGAATGGTAGCCCTTAATAGTAATCAAAGCCAACTTTTTCTCCTCCAACAGCCAAGAAAAAAGCCTAATTGTGAGACAGAGCTATCAAAGGAACAATGTCTTTTTTTACTTTGCACCAGTCCCCGCAAAACACGCCACTTCTGTTCATATGCCATTCAAGTGGAGGGCCTTCTAGCTCAAGCAATTCTTTCCATGTCTGAAGGGTTTAATTGTTTCTGCTGCTCTCCCCCCCAAAAAAGTGAAGAAAACAACTGTCTAGGCAGAGATGGAACACAAGGGTCTCAGGCTGTCTGAGAAGATTCTGCCTGGAAGGATCTTCCTGAATAGATCTATCACTAGATCCAGAAGATCATGGATCCAGGATGTGCTCCAGTGAATAGAAGTTATAAGAATCATTTTGCACTTCTGGCCTCTCAGTTTCCGTTTAATCTTTGGGGCCCACAGATCTTCCCAACTGAGAGAAAGAGTGTCTAACCACTTAGACAAATGAAGCAGTCTGAATTATAACTGATAAAAGCTGTGAAAAAGATATGGCAAATCTGCATTTCTTATGAAGCAATGTTGATCCAGTTTGGTTTTAGATGGCATTCAAGTAAACCATACCTGTATTGACATCTCCAACTGTGGCCTGCTTGTACAAGGAATATAACTCCAGCATTTCATCATTGGTGGGCTTGCTTTTCAGCTTCTTTGCTTCCTCAGCAGCTTTATTGAATTCCTATTTTAAAAAAGAGAAATCAAATAATTAAAACTGACAAGATAATTTATGTCACTACTTAGTACATGCAACATGTAGATCTTAATTTTTTTTTTTAAAGTCATAAAAAGCCAGCAATCTGGAACTTAAAGCTATGCCTTCCAGTACTAGACTCTGTTTTATTACTATGCACTATGGTCAGTCAGCCATTGTCATTAATGTTGGATAAACCGTAAGCCAGTGATTGATAGTCTGTAGCAAACTTTGCTGCCAACAAAAAGTGAGATATACTGGCAAGAAAAGAATCACTAATTTTTTAATTGTTATGCTTATGATACCGGCAATATGCCTATAACAAATTCAAAAAAATGTATACCTCTGTGCCTTACCTCCCTGCTCTACCAGAACATTATGTGATGGCAGATCTGAGTCTATGCAATCTGAAATTGGGTCCGACAGATACTTGGGTATATATGGTAATGAATTTATTACTTCATACACTTCTTTTGTGGCAAAAATATAGTTAACAGTGTGCATTGTGAATCTCCTAGCTATTATACAGACAACTGTAACAAGCCTGCTAGATGCAGCAGTTACCTCCCTTATGCAAAATAAATCATGCAAAACAAATGATGAATCAGCATTGTTTGGGCAAAACAAACAACACAGTATCTCATTTCTATATAACATAAAAGCATTTCATACATTTAAATAAAAAAATCATATATTTGCATTTTAACTGTTAAAGGACAGGATGTCTGCCATTTTGTTTAACCCAGCTGAGTATTGCCATTCGTCATGTTAACCTGATACACGTCCATTCCCATTGTGATTATACTCAGTCCTAAGGAAGGCAATTAAGATGTTGATGACATAGAATCTGCTTGTGAAACACATGATCTGTTTAAAATAACTTGCTGGAGTTTTTACACACTGCTCAAGTAACAGTAAACAAAAAAAAACGATCAAATTCCTAAAACTTTATTTAAGAGGAATTAATTTTTTTCCTTCCCATATATATATATATATATATATATATATATATATATATATATATATATACTGCATGGGTGAGGGCCAGTATAATGCAATCTGAACCTTGTCTTCAAAAACTAGCATATGCATAAATGTAAATATATATTTTTGTTGGGGTGAATGGAATCATCGACATGAAACAGAGGTAATCATCAGAACAGATTTGGAATTCTTCATATGTGCAAGATGTTTGTATTCAATAACAGTTTTTGTATTTGAGAGAATAATCATAGCTCTATACGTTTATAAGAAAATAAATTTGCGGTACTGTAATATTATTTATTATTATACCCTGGGGACAAACACTGGGATTTACAAATCCAATTGCCACACTCCCAGATAATTATTCTAGGAGAAATATAATTGACTGAAAATTTTTATTTCTCCTTTTGAATAAAATCCCTAATCACACTGACCTTAGGAGAATAGGCAACAAGCTCAAATTCTGTTTGGACAAGTTCCAGTTTAGAAGGCACTTGCCTGCGGACAAGTAAACAAAATTGACAGAGGGATGCCAGACACAAGAAATTTTATTTAATGTTGGTGATCTGGGTAAAATACATTAAACTCGAGCCCTGTGCAAAGTTATTTTACTAACAAGGGGTCATATTCAGTTCCTAACACTTTATGCTTTTAAAGTTTTATACCCTGCAATCTCGCCACAGTGCAGCATCTTTATTTAACATTCATATGTAGCCCATTCTTCATCTATTTAACCAGTCATTATATTGATATTGTCCTCAATTGATGGCCTCCATGCCATACTCTTACTTTGGGGTAATGTTGCCTTTCCATGCATGCATCTGCAATTTAAAATTTCAGGTCAATAACGATGGATACACAGGTATTCTGTTCTGAGAGGAATTAAAGCTAAAAAAGTGAGCAGAGGCCATCAGTACTAACACAGATTTAGGGGTATGATCTATCGGACTTCCCAATGCCACCACACAGATTTGGGGGTCTGATTCACAGGGGCTCATTACAAATAAAAGTTGTTATATTATTACAGGTTAGGCTCATATTTTTATTTGTAACGAACCCCTGTGGTCCGATTTATCGGACAACCCTATGCCGCCACTATGAAGTGGCAGCTAATTCCAACTTTTGCATAGGCAATTGTCTCTGACCCAGCACCCCAACATAAATCTCAAAAAATCTAAATGGGGTGGGAAGGGTCAGAGAACAGGATCACGTTTATGATTTTTATTTAATAAATGTGTGTCTTTGAGTCATGCTTAGCTTTAAAACTTATCACATCCAATATATGCCGATAGGGAAAAGACTAAGCAGTGGTGGATATACTGTGGTGGCAGGGGATAGTTTCGTAAATTGGTCCACAGGAGTCTGACATTTTATCAATAAAATACGATGGAAATCTCTGACAACATGAAATCACCTTATCGGTACTATAACACAAGGAGTGCAAGCATGACCCCAGCCCTCCGCTCTATTCGACTTTTGTCACGCGTCTTTTATCGCTTCAGAATTGCCAAAAGACTGAAAAGCAACACATATCCATTCAAAATACAGTAACGTACCAACGCATATCTCGGACGGCCATCGCTTGAATCTAATCCGGCGAATTAACGTTTATTTTCACCATTACGGTCACAAAGTCTTTCTACAGGACTCCATCAGGTGGAAGTAGCCTATTTCACCATAGTCTACCCTGCAGTAATTAAGCGTTAGGGTCTAATATTAGTACCAATCACGGAGCAAAGTCTGTATTATCTTTTAATTCTACGGAATCAAGCATCTGTCTCGGCTTTAATATTGGAAGTGTGATGACATCATCAACCGTCTTTTCTACTATCCTAAATTTAACTAGATATTTCTGTTCAGGAAATTTATATAAAATTATAATATGATATATTGTGAAATAAAAGCAAGTTAAAAATTTTATTTTGGCGGCGCCCCACAGTTTCGTATTTTGCATAGGGTTAGAATTTTAAAGAAAAGGAATTCCCATGGGTTTCCTCATTAGTTATACTGGCTATTTAAAAAAGACTTTGTATATCTTAGGTATTGTTCAAAGAACCTTTAATTCTTATTTTGGTGTATGATTTATGGGTGTAATATGGGTTATAGAGTATACAGCTTGGCCTTACTCCAGATGTGCACCTTTCAAAAAAGTGCTAGTGCCACTTGGTCATTTTCACATACTGAACTTCAGAGGTAAATTGTAAAAAAAAGAGCCAATAACTTTTTTTTACATTTTATATATTTGGTAATTCAGTCATTGCACTTTCAGAAGCTGGTATTGTCTAGTCTGGCAAAATTCATTTTCCCTATTTTAATAGCTGCTAAGGATAGTGTACTTTAGACCAATTCAGGCTGATTTTTTGGAGCACAAGGGAGCAGTCATTTTAGTTAGCAGTGTGCTAAGATCATTTACAATTTCCAAAAGTACAATATCCAAAGAAATGTCAGCCACATTACATCAAAGTAACACAGAGGTATGCCAACATTCTCTCCACTGTGCATGTTTTAAATGCAAACAACTTCACCTTACATACAGCACTCTCTCAAAAGTACATAATAACTGGTGAGCGCCCACTTTGTGAAATTACTTTCAAAGTGTTATTCGTCCCGTGGCAGAATAGGCTACTTCTGCCTGGAGTCCTGTAGAAAGACTTTGTGACCGTAATGGTGAAAATAAACGTTAGTTCGCCGAATTAGATTCAAGCGATGGCTGTCTGAGAGTTATGCATTGGTACGTTACTGTATTTTGAATGGATATATGTTGCTTTTCAGTCTTTTGGCGACTCTGAAGCAATAAAAGATGCGTGACAAAAGTCTAATCGAGCAAAGGCTGGGGTCACGCTTGCACTCCTTGTATTAATTTATAGCAACAATAAGGTAATTTCAAGTTGTCATAAATTTCACTGTACTTTATTGATATAACGTCAGACTCCTGTGATTGACCCCTGACATCTTGTGTTGTTCTTGAAATTGATGTGAGGCATGTACACCTCCCAGTTACTCTGCAGTGTGTAGCCAATGAAATACCAATAGTCAGCTAGGAAAATGAGCTAGCCCCCCTCCCCCAGCAGTAAACATGTAGGTAACCGGTTTGGATCACAGGGGTTTGTTACAAATAAAATTGGCAGCCTAACCTGTAATAATATTATTACAGGTTGGGCTTCCAATTTTATTTGTAACAAACCCCTGTGGATTGGATGGCAACTATTTTCAATTGCTTTAGCCTGATTAGCCAGTTTAGTACACGGTGTTAATTTGCAGAATTATCACATAGGAAAAGGGTTTGTGTCTGCACTTTGAGCATCACATGATGTCAAAAATGACCTTCGGACGTGAAAAAATGCAGGTATAAATTTGGGGTTGGGGTGCATACACTTCTTTTGCTATGAACTGCCTTGGACTTTCTGGTCAAGTGAATAATACTCTTATGTTTTTTGTTAATATAGTTATCCAAAATATGGACCTTTTTCACCTCACTTTTGTATTATATTTTTTATGATTTTTTTAATACTAGGCCGGTGAATGCGGCATTAAATGTGTGCATAAGAACTGCCCTTGCACCGTACACGAATCTTAAGAGTATATCGTTACTCACCATGCACCAGGGCAGTTGTCACACGTGCTTTATAAAATAGTGGATCTGAAACAATGATTTTCTAAGCATTCATCGTCTGGGAGTGTCTTAAAGACCGCATAAATGGCTATGGGAAAGTTATACACTTACCGCTGACATCTTCGGTATCTCGATGAACAGAATGCCGGCGATCGATACTGAGCAAAGTCCACAAGGTAACGCGCATGCAGAAGATGAACGCCCACCAACAAAATTTGTCTTCGTTAAGAAGATCTTTGAACGGAGTTCACTACCGTTGTGGAGATAGAATTTCCATTTCTTCAATGTTTTAATTTTTTTTCTGTCATCACAAATGATAACCCTACTCGGTTAAACATCGAAAACTTTTGACTAGTCCCATTTTCAAGCTTTCCTCATCCCCTTTCATCTTTTTCCACGGAATGTTCACGTTGGTAACTGCAACCGTATCTGCCAAACTGATTGTAACCTATTTGCAGTTCTTCTTGTTTAAATGTCATCTTGCAAATTGCTGATAATTTAGACAGTTTTCGCAGTTTTGGAAGACTTGGCAATATTTTGCTAATTTTCTGCGCAAGTTACAGATTAAAATTTTTAAAAAAAAAAGAATTAAACAGCTCCCCCCCCCACCACCACAACAAAGAAACAAGAATCTCACAAAGAGAACTTGACGTATTTTCCCAGCACCTTTTTTCATTAAATATAAAATGTAGAACTATTACCAAGTTGCACTGACTGATCTTACATATAAATGTTTTATTTATTTTATTTTTTGTTGCATTCTTGTTGTAAAACTTTCAAGATGACTAACAAGAAAATAACTTTGGAAATTAATTACATGTAGATATTAAATATAGGTAAAGTTAGCTAGCGTACACATGTAAGTGCTATATTACGTAACGAATAGAAAACACTTGCCGCTCTTTAAATAGAAAACATAAATGTGATTTGCGCACAAGGACATTAAACAGTTTAAATTGTAGATTTGTTGTCTCAGATTTACAATTAAATAATTTTGGACTTTTCCTAAAAGATCACTTGCCGCTGTATTTATTTGTTTATTTATTTATTTAATTATTTATTTATCAATTGATTAAAATATTCCTTTTATTTAATTTGATAAATACATGTCCATGAAAGTGAATTTTTATCATGGCTGCTCTGGTAATGTAGAATCTGTACATTACATATTTTCCGGCATAACACCCTAAAACATTTTATAAAAAATATATATATTTTTAAAATCTTATTTCATTTTTGAAATCATTCGATATACTTTTATTTCTAGAGCGATCTTTCTTTAAACATTTATTTACATTTTCTCTTGTTTTCAAAGTTATCATTATTTATTTATTTATTTTTTTTTTGATACTTTCATTAGCATTGTGCATAAGGTTCTGGCAAAGTGCTCGCTTGGCACATTTGTGGGCCATTCTTTGATCTATAATTGAAAATATTGATGAAAGAGTTTTAAAAAGAATGTTTAATTAAAGAACTAAATATCAGCGATTACTAAGTTTTGTCGGCAAATTTGTCGTAACTTGTGAGCATCAATTCAAAAAGTGACCTAGCGTCGTTTTCAGTGGACATATTTCAAAATGGCTCATTCATTTCCTGGTAAAAATCGATTTAATTACAGGGAACACACTCTTCTATGACGAATAGTAAATTTACTGTCTGTCTTACTTCCCTTGAACAGTTGAATCCGGTGTCGAGAGACCTCTGCATCCAGTGTAGTCGGATAAATCATCCCCCCAAATCTGTGTTGATACTGATGGACGATATGTGGGTCTGATTAAAATGTGCAAATCTTTCCGGAACAAACCAGCGTACACTTTAGACACATACCGGAAACTGGTAACAGCCATATCAAGCGCGAAATTCAAAAAGGCCACAGGACAGATAGCTGTGCTATTCCAGGTGGATTTACAAGTCACCAAACATACGATATGCTCCGGAAATATAATGTACATGTCACCAAAAGAACTCTACAGCTGACGGTAGCTGCACAGCCACGAGAAATACTGGTAAGTGTATAAAATGTACACCGATGTGTGCAGACAAAATTGGATGCAGATAATTGCAGGTTTTAATGAATAGGTGATATCAGCCCTTCACCCGAAAATCAACATCATCACGGGAGAAGGGCTGATTTATCGGCCTACATCCAATGTATCAGCACTTGTTCATCCAGTTTGTCCTCAAGTGTAGATCGGCACCACCCCCCTCCCCCCAAATTAGCACGAACAACCGGAACATTTCCTAAGTTCGTTTGCAGCTAGATAGCTGAATTTATGCACAAGAAAAAGCTTAAAATGCAGAAGTGCCCAGAGGTTTCGTTCTGCTTGGGGTAACGTCCCACAGACCCCTCGCGTACTTGTTTATTGTACCTCACCCGCATTCCAACGATATTTATCGATCCGCCCCAGGTCCTGCGTTCGGAATTACATTAGCGAAGTTTGACTTATATTGGAAAGAGAGAAAAAAAGATGCTTTTACTAATGCACTCAAAAGGTTGTGGTTCCTTTTCATCTTATATTTGTATGATCGATCACCGCTTTTACCAAGTGCCATAATTTGCCATGTACGTATGTATGTACGTACGTACGTACATACGTATGTATGTATGTATGTATGTATGTATGTATGTATGTATGTATGTATGCATGCATGTATGTATGTATGTATGTATGTATGTATGTATGTATTCTCTGTTTGTCTATGCACATGCACACGTGAATAATTGTAAGTTGTTATGAAACACAGAAACCGACTACCTGAAATTTAAAATAGCGTGGGATTTTCGTCCACGTGTACCTTTAAAATCCTAAGAGAAAATTTATAAAAACAATTCACGCACTGTCTTATTCGCAATTACTCAAGTTGCTAGACCACATTTTATTTTCATTATTTAGGAGAGAGATAAGATGCTATAAAATATTATACCACAAAAATAATGGCACAACATTATATTAAGATCGATTCAAGTTGTTATGAATTTAACACAAAAGATAAATCTCAAGAATTACCGTGTATTTATTTACAAATCAGGATGGTATTACAGTGGTCAACGCATGTTGTGTTACAAAATAGCTAAAGGACAAATATTGTTGATTTGTCGATTCTAAAGAAACATAAAGAATTCCTGCAATGTTTGGGGAAAGATGAAGACTTATAGATTGAATAGTGATAAGTTTAAATAAGCATCATACACTTCATTAGAAAGGTTGTTAAAACATTCGATGAAGGAATGTGTTGTGCACGAATATTTATCTTCGGTACAATTTACATTACAACTCTAAAGTTGTCATGGTCGTTACAATGTCAGACTAAAAAGAGTCAACAAAAACAGAAACTGAATGAATGGAAAACAAACAAATATTTTCTATATGTTTTTACATGTTTTTCTAAATGGTTGACTAAGCTGAGTAAAGTCCCCCCCCCTCCCCCGCGGAAAAAAAAAATGAAATACACTCATTCCAAAGAATGTTCAACTGATTAATCTGTTTATACATTGCACGTGCAGCCGAGAAAACCATTTCGCTACAGGCAGGTCTGTGCTAGTCATGTGAAGGACCGGTGTCAGGCAGTCGTTATTGATACGCAAGCAAATTAAAAATACAACGACGGATAAAATACATTTTCAAAGTGAATGATGTTTTCTTGAAATACACATACGCTGAGAAATTAAAATACGATAAAGTGAACTGAGCTAAGCAAGATACTTCCATTGATGTCTCACTGGCTCGAAAGCCTGAATAAATGCAGTCTGATTAGGGACAAACTATGCTTTCAGAAACATCTTAATAGAACGAAAGCCTTAAAAAATACATTGTGATTAGGGATAAGAGGTTTGCAATAGGAAAATAAAGGACTTTCGAGACATTGTACTTTTCAGTGTCCTCAGACAAGAAACAACAGCAATGGTATGGTTTAACAGAAATCCGAAGACTAGAATTTTGGAAGTAATTTTCACAAAATGAAACCAGAAAATGTGCTGATGTTTAAGCAAAACTACAATTAAAATCTTGACAGATCAATATATATATATATATATATATATATATATATATATATATATATATATATATATATATATATGACTTCGGTTGGATCAAGCAAGCAAGAAATAAAATCAAACGTATGGTTTAGTCTATTCCACATTTTGCCAACCCAAACATTTGAACTCCTAAATTTGAAGTTGCTGAAACAGAAGTTCCAAATATAAAGCAATATTTGCGAAAGATTATCTGCTTAACCTCCCATAGGAAATATTAAAAATGAGGCAAGTAATTTTGGGTGATGCGGTAGTTTACAAAATAATTAAGGGAGAGGATACAGAGGGCATTTATTACGTATAAGAGTTATCTCAATGCAACAAAAAAAAAATGATGACATATACAAAGCTGAAAAGATTCTGTAGATCATAATAATGAAAAGCAAATTTATCGCAGTATTAAGGTGCATGAAAACTTGGAATTTGTTTTTAATATCAAAATTTTCCGTAATGTGACATGTGATAAAACACAATCTCAAAACATTGGAATAGCTAAAGGATGCACGTCATGAGAATTATATTGATCACAACAGCAGATGTAAAGTACAAAAACTTCATAGTTAAACAACAGATGAAAAACGATGGCTACAATGTATGCAGTGTCCTAGCATAGTAAAAGCCGGTATCAGATACTGCATGACAAGAAATAAATTTTAAAATTATGAAGCTGATTTCAACTGCAGGTCAATAAAGCTGAGAGACAAATACAATGTAAAAGACCGCATGTTTGTTAGCGAGAATAGAACAAAACAGAATGAAAAGAAATTCATATAGATGTTAATGCAATTATTACAGTATTCAGACTCACTTGAAACTTAATTATAAAATTAATCAGCGACTCACATAGGAGGAATTAACTATGTATACTTCCTAGACAAATTATTTTTATTACTGTAAACAATTTTAACACGTCCTCCAAACGCCCCGTATAACTACACACGCACGTACGTACAAACACACACACACACACACACACACACACATACCTACTGACTTTTTTATCCGTGTATTGCACCATGTCTTCCCATTGAAACTGATTCGTGTATTTTGATCAAGTTTATGGCAACTCTTTGACTGAAGGTTTTATGGAAAAGTTAAAACTTTAGCAATGGTAAATATTTTATCCCGGAAAAATGCATTATTAATTGAGTTTGTGAATGATTCGTTGTTATACCGTCCTTGAATACGATTTGAAAGAAATTTAAATCTTGTGGTTTCATCAAAATCTACGAGATCTTCATTACCCTTTATTTCGTTCACATACAAGATTGTATTCTTTAATATTATATTTGTTTCTCAGCTTTCTTAGATGTAGTCTTCATATTGTTCAATGCCATCTCTTTTCATTTGTTGAGGAATGTAAATTAATTGCCATATTGTTATTGCCTACATCGTACTCGTCCAATCATGCTCAGTACAAATTCGTATCGCGTGCATATTTTCCTCCATTTTGCAATGCACCGTTTTTTGACACCTATTCACCCAAGTATTTATTATCTTTGAAAATTAAATGTTTGTTATCTTTGAAAACTAAATATTTATTATCTTTGGAAGCTAAATGTTTATTATGTTTGAAAACTAAATGTTTATTATCATTAAAAACTAAATGTTTATTATCTTTGAAAACTAAATGTTTATCATCTTTAAAAACTAAATGTTTATTATCGTTGAAAACTAAATGTTTATTATCTTTGAAAACTAAATATTTATTACCTTTGAAAACTAAATGTTTATTATTTTTGAAAATTAAAGGTTTATTACCTTTAAAAACTAAATGTTTATTACCTTTGAAAACTAAATTTTTATTATATTTGAAAATTAAATGTTTATTATCTTTGAAAACTAAATGTTTATTATCTTTGAAAACTAAATGATTATTATCTTTGAAAATTAAATGTTTATTATCTTTGAAAACTAAAGGTTTTCATGCTGTTTAAAACTACTAACAACGTATTGTGCTCAATTCATGCCTTTAAGTGGAATAAAAGTTTTCCGCTGCTTCCTAACTTGTTAATACGTCTATGCCTTCATTATGATCGTCTTCAGAATCTTTGCTGATTAGTATATTTCATCTCGTTTGTTGCATTGAGAAAACGTTTATACCCAAAGTATGGCCTCTATGTCCTTTCCATTTATAGCTTCTATATCATTTAAAGTTACTTGTCTGATTTTTATTTTTTTCCTTAGTAAAGTGAGGAAGATAGCCATTTGCAAATATTATTTAGTATTTCAAAATTCTGACTGTTTCGCCAATTTTGAAGTTAACATTTTTAAAATATATCAGTTGTCGTATAACCAAACAGGGAGCCGCAGTGGCTCAGTGTTTAGCGAGTCGGTTTCACGACCGAAAGGGTGCAGATTTCGAATCCTACCATCGGACCATCGGACCAGCCTGGGTCAGCATTAGTGATGTGTTCTTGGGCGGACACTTAACTGCAATTGTTCGGCAGTAAATAACAAACTTGTGTTTATGTGTCGTAAGGCACCAAACCAAAATGATATAACCAATTGATTAAACAATACTTTTGATCTGTTTTCTTGCTTGCTGGTTTCAGCCTTAGCCTTCTCCGTTGTCGTGCGACAGGCGTTATTGTATCCACAAATCAGCTTGATAAAACGTCATTTCCGGATTCCTTTTGAGGGAAATGCTTACATAATCTAATCTTAAGAGTTATGTTAAATCTTTCATAGCAGACGATTTAAGCTAGCCTGGGCAAGTATTGGATAACGAGTCAGACGCTCTACCAACGAAGATACAACAGTTGTCCCAAATCAGAATCTGTATCAGTGTGAATTTTGTAAACTGTTATTGCAACACATAACTGATTGAATCTCGCTGAAGTTAGTGTGACACGAAACAAACTAAATTGACCAATGGGCTAGGTACCTATTAAATCGCTAAACTGCAAAGTTTGAACATCCCTGATTTTGGGGCATGGTTGATTTTTATTAAAAGGTCTGTTGGGATAACTGTCAGACAGATAGAGAGGCAAGGCGAATTAGGGTTTAAGTATCGGAAAAACGACAAAGTGGAGACAATCCAGAGACAATTTTGTGTCATTTGAACTTAGTGTCATGGCGTGAAAGTTCCCAAGAATCGGTTCATGTAATGGGGGCGCAACAGAGCAGTATTCTAACTTCGATGGGCGTGTGTTAATTTTCGGCGGTTAGATAAATTTAATCCTGATTTGCTCCGCTAAATAAGGTGTGTATGTGTTTCCCAGACGAATTTCAATGTTTTAGGTATTCTCCCTCGGAAAATTAGTCAGTCTAAGTTTCTGCTGGTAGGTAAGAAGTTCTTAGCACCAAGATTAATAGAAAGTATCTTCTTGTTAAAAATTGTCCGGATGTTTGAGGGGCACGAAAAGTAAAGGTACAGAGATTCTGCTTCGCAGAAACAAGCGAGTCTCGGAAAGCACAAGGGGAGATAGCTCCATAGTTACCGTTGATGACACAAAAAGAGGCTGGAGAGAGAGAGAAAGAGAGAGAGAGAGAGAATACGTCGACTCTAACTTGTCACCAACGTGACAATTGAGTTAGATGGTTAGCTCGATTTCATGATGAAATTTTTCTTATCTGTATAACAGACTGACTAACTGCATTAAAAAATTAATTTGGTAATTTTATTTCTAGGAGAAAGCGTATCATTAAAATATCATGTTCAATTTCATTTTGTTTGTATAATTGAATAAATTGTTATACTTTGCATACGGGAGCTTGTGTTGTTATATTCTATATCTCTGCTCAAATCTCTATTATTCCATTAATTTCATATTTTATTTTATTATTTACTCGATCCAGTCAATAACACACAAATTTTTATTCCAATATATCCGCGACTTACGTTATGTCTGCCAAACCAATTGTTAGAACAAAATCTTAAGGACAATACGGTACGAGCGGACATCTGCTTGACTAAAACCTTATTCATTTTCTCTGTACTACACGGTTTTGTTCGCCAATAAAAAATTCTTTATTGAAACTTCTGTTTCTTGGTTAAGTTTAAAAATGGAATCAGCACGTTATAATTCAACAAATTATAAAAAAAGTAATGTTTTTAAATGATATATGTGATATAACTTACATAAAGACGATGTAGGTGATATAATTGAAATAAAAAAAATGTATGTGACACAATTCACATAAAAATGATGCATGTCACCTAAGTTGGTTGCCATTACTCTGTTACTTGTCGTGTGACCTAATGACCCATGGAACACGAACTTGGAGTTATTGTTACAAATGTAGGTATATATCTACATTTTTTTCATAGAAAAAAGAAGAAGAAAAGTGGTAGAATGAGCAGGAAGAAGAAAAAAAATGTGTCTTGTACACTGTAAGTTTTATTACATGTCTAATATAAAATAATTTGGTTTGGTAGGTGTGGTTAATATTTGTCTGACATAACTAATTAATTAATTATGCTGATTTTTGATGACATAATTCATATATAAATGTGTTGACATTTAATGGCATCAATTCATATTTAATGCGATGACGTCATTGCAAGCTATGCACCATTATCAAATCAAAGGAAAAAGCTAAGCAAATTTTCTGCTAAATTGTTTACTAAAGCCAAATTGCGGGCAAAAATAAGACAATATTTGATCCCAAACAATAAAAAATCCCCTCCACCGCGACCCCCCCCCCACAAATGTCCTTGACACTGCGATAAGATATGGTCTATTTTGACTCTGAAAAGCATTGCAGAATACAGAGTCCCGTGCAGGAATAATAAATCCACTGAAGATTATCGAGTCTTGTCCAGGAATAACAAAGTACTGTGAAGATTGCTGTGCAAGAATAATGAAGTCCATTGGAGATTTGGGTCTTGGGAATTGTACAGGGCAGTTGTAACATTAATTAACTCAGCCAAGGACTTGCCAGTTCGTGTGGTATCCCTTCTTTTACATCATAGTCTTTCCGAGAGTCTAAAGTTACTCGAATCGCATTAGAAACAGACGAGGATGTTCCGAATGAGAAGATGTCAGACAAGAGTGTTTATAAGTTTTGAGGCAAATCTTGCAATCAGATACAACCAGACGGGACAGAACAACCAAGATCATTTTTTTTTTATTATAAAAGGATGTCCCTTGAGGGAGTCTTGGCAAATGGTGGGTCTATAGACAGCAGACCTGGCATTTCAAAACGCTCTCCGAGTTTTGGCAGGTTATATTTCTTAAGAATACCATCTGCCTCGGCAAGTAGTTCACTGGGCAAGGTACGCCTGGACTCGTTACTGATGAAACTCGTGGTAAAATCTTCGCTACGGCTGTCCTCTTTGAATGCTTCCACTGCGCTCATCAGGTACTGGGAACGTATTCTTAACCTTTCAAATAAAACACTGCACGTGCGTCGGGGATTGCGTATGCTCTCTTCGTAAAGGATAGATAGAATTGGTATCCCTTTCTCGGCCGCTTCGCTCATGCGCGACAAGCACAATGCCCATGAGTGTGTAAAAATTCCAAAGGTTGTGAGATCTGATATTTTAATTTGGTTTGAATCTCTTTCGAGCACGTAGCAAAATCGGTTGTAAAGGAATCTTCGGATACATGGAAATATGGTGGCCAGCAATGTATTGTCAACAAATGTACGTAATATTTTCAAAGCACTGCTCTCATTAATGACGCCCATGAAAGACGACACTGTCTTCAGACTGTTCCGATAGGCAAACACGTGACATATATTTGGAAAGAATTCGTGAATTTTGTGTATCTGCACAATACAACATGGACGTGCCCTGATGACAAACATGCTGGCCCGATCGTCTGGTTTGCAAAGTAAACGGACAGCACTAATCAACAACTAATCGTATTCCCCGCCTGGAAATTGGTTCAGCTTGTTTAAAAAGGCAAGGTTAGTGAGTGCATCGGGGTCTTCTAAAACCATACATCCGGGCACCGCCCCAAATACCCGGCTAAGCAACGTTGACCCACACCTACCAGTGCCGGAGAGCCAAATCACTGGGATTTTCGGATTGCCTAGATCTTGCGCGATCTTGTGAAACGAAGCTAGCGGCATGGTGATAATTCTTTTTGCATTGATAAATTGTGACATGTATAAACTTCGATACTCATGGCTATCGTAGACATTACAGCGCTCGTCAACTTCTATAAAAACTGCCTCTTCCTTTGACACGCAGTACAGTGATATATTTGGCTGTAAAACATAGGACGGTGGTTTAAAACATTTATGAAATGTAATAAAGTCACTACAATCAGCGATTTCTAAATTATAGATCTTTCTTCTCCAGAATATTTCTTGCACATGTGCACTCTGTTTGAAATTCAAACCCTTTCTCGCATCCCGTCTTGTCTTTTCGACGCCCGTGACTCCCCATGTGAATTTTTGGAAGGCGGTCACAATGGAGCGGGTAGTCTTATACACAATGTACGTAAACACTAGAATGAAGTAATCGCGAACCTTGTTGAGAACTTTACTGATGTTTTCCAAGTTGTTATTTTCCGCCTTGGCATCCATGCCTGCAAAAACAAGAAATCGAAGTTATAAAAGAAGACTTATCTTAGTCTATAGTTGAATGTATATATGTTAAAGTGTAGAAACACTTACTTGGTGAATACCATATTTACCAAAATAAAATATAGATTAAAATGAATGACTCGTTTCAAGAAAATATTGTGAGTTTTTAAATAATGGTTGTGTTGTTTGAATGAGGATGGATCTCGGTCAACAGATGATGTCTGCACACTTTGAACCCATAAATACATTGATGGTTCGCTGTAAATCGTTGTAACAGGAATAAAATCCACGCATTCGTCGAAAGTAATCAAACACTTATGTACTTTTTACGATCTCGTGAATGTCGCATCCATTCTTAGTTCAACCTGTCATAACGCAAGAGTGGAATACGATCTTCATTTATCAAACTATAATATGTCAACTCACATTTCTGACGTTTAGACTAGCAGGCATGGGCAAATGTTATTGTCAAAAGCTTTTAGTCTAAAGTGCATTGATATATTGTTATACGTGTCCATGAACTGAGAAGGATGGTATGTGGGTGGATAATCACATTATTTAAGCCAGGGGTCTCAAACACGCGGCCCGCCAAGCCGTATCCTGTGGCCCACAAAATGATTGGCGTAACAAGGTGTCATGAGAGATAATAACGGTGGTGCGGCTCTTGGGCCATCGAAAATGCCCTAATGCGACCCTCGGGGTAGTTTGAGTTTGAGACCCCTAATTTAAGGTGTAGTTGGTACATGATATACACACTCTGCCAAAGTTACGTTTGTAATTTAATCAGCCATTTTAATAAAAGGCCTAAAGAAGCACTAACAATAATGTCATGCATTTCCTCCCTGGACGATCTGCTAAGAGTGACGAGACCGAACTTTCTAGTGACCACGTAACAGGACCCGACAGGCAGGTGCGTTTCTTTATCACAAAATGGCTGAGAACGTAACGACGGATGGGAATAAACAGTAGAGTAGGTCCCCAGTCTGATTAAAATTAGATTTTCACTGACCTACGTTAAGATCTGGCCGTGACCGCTTAGGGATCATGTTCTGGTGACCTTTCAATTAGCCAATGGAAATGCAGCTTTCTGAAATTTGAAAGTGACTCATATAGTTCGGCACACACTGGTACTCTTCAGCTATACTGCTCGAGATATAAACCTTGATCTGATTGGTTGATAAAATTAGCGATTATGGTCACCAGAACATGGTCCCTAAGGTGGCGCTCACCAGTTATTATGTACTTTTGAGAGAGTGCTGTATGTAAGGTGAAGTTGTTTGCATTTAAAACATGCACAGTGGTGAGAATGTTGGCATACCTCTATGCTACTTTCATGTAATGTGGCTGACATTTCTTTGGATATTGTACTTTTGGAAATTGTAAAGGATCTTAGCACACTGTTAACTAAAATGACTGCTCCCTTGTGCTCCAAAACTCAACCTGAATTTGTCTAAAGTACACTATCCTTGGCAGCTATTAAAATAGGGAAAATGAATTTTGCCAGACAAGACAATACCAGCTTCTGAAAGTGCAATGATTGAATTACCAAATATATAAAATGCAAAAAAAGTTATCGGCTCTTTTTTTTACAATTTACCTCTGAAGTTCGGGAAGTGAAAATGAGCAAGTGGAGCTAGCACTCTTTTGAAAGGTACACATCTGTAGTAAGGCCAAGCTGTATACTCTATAACCCATATTACACCCATAAATCATACACCAAAATAAAGGGAATTAAAGGTTCTTTGAACAATACCTAAGATATACAAAGTCTTTTTTAAATAGCCAGTATAACTAGTGAGGAAACCCGGGGAAATTCTTTTTCTTTAAAATTCTAACCTTATGCTAGATACGAGATACGAAACTGTAGAGCGCCACCTAAGCGGTCTCTGACAGATGTTCACATATAACCGTGGAGATCTGATTTTAACCAGACAGAGTTATCGGTCTTTTCCATCGCAAGTTAGAGAGATCCCTAATGATAGTAACGGCAATTTGAACTGCCCTCAAGCCCGATTTTGTTACGTCTTAATAACTTCGTGGACTTCACTGACCTCGTAAAGACTACATGCCGAATCATCGATGACAGTAACGAAAGCAACAGTATCTGACTTCTGAAACCAAACCGAATTATCTCTTCCATTTTGGTTTCGTTTCAAAGAGACAAGAATGACATTAAAAATAAAAAGGGCAGATATTTCATACATTGATGAAGCGTCGTCGGGTGTTAATTTCAGCAACTATCAACTTATAAGAAACTGTTCTTTGCGCATCTTGTCGGATGTTAGTCAGGCTGACTCAACCAACGACTTGCCAGTTCGTGTGTTATCCCTACTATTACCTCCTAGTCTTTCCGAGAGTTTAAGTTACTCGAATCGCATTAGACACAGACGAGGATGTTCCTAATGAGAACACCACCGTAATGTTGGTTTGATTTTGGGATCGTTTAACTGATCACAGGTGTTTCCATGATTGTGTAAGATTTAAAGCTATTGGTTTATCATTCCCTACATACATACATACATACATACATACAGGAAAAGATAATGGAACAAGAGCGCAGATATCGCTTCAAAAAAGCGAACGTCAAAACTAAAAAGAAATAAAAATTAAAATGTGTAAATTTACATAGAGTCCGACATAATAATAAACAATAATAAGTTCACCAGATTAACGAATGAGCAACAGTGTTGTTAGATAAAGCTCTGATTTTATGAGAGAGAGAGAGAGAGAGAGAGAGAGGGTCCCTAAAACCTACAGGGAAATCAAAGTGAGTTTCACACACAGTGTCCTACTCGAATTACACTGTGCGTCCCACATCCTTAACTTTGTCAACACTTTGGATTAAACAGCATGATGACTCAACATTTTGGACTGTTAATTTTCAAATAAGCAGAAATTATGGCTTCTGGATTTGATAAAACGGTACTCTCATGTATAACTGCGATATATATATATATATATATATATATATATATATATATTTGCGAGAATCTACAGGAAGTTGGGGGTCAAGGTTTCATTGTGGACATGGCCTTGAAAGAAATGAGGGAGTCAGAAGGTGCCTTTGAAGCCGTCCATATTGGTGGCTGGGGTGCGAAGCTTCTGTTTGCCATTCCCTTTATGTTACCTGATTGCCGGGAAGTGAAATATTGAAGAAAACTGGCGCACTGCTAAGTTTATGACACAAATTACATAGTATAATTGTTGTCACACATCTAAAATATTAAGTACTTTGTAACATGTTGTACTTGAATATATAAAAGATAGTTATATGCTTATATTTTCCTAGTTAAATAAATCAAAATGGATGCTTTGATACTTGATTTACCAGTATAGTAATACCAGAGCATATGGAAGAACACTCTGCAAAAAAAACCCTAGGAAACAAAAAAAATAAATAAATAATAATAATAAAATAAAAAAAAATAATAAAAAAACTATAAAGAAGAATAAAAAGTACAAAAAATACCCCACTAATTACAAGGTCCTTTAATACTTTCGCAACAATAATGAACTAAAAATAATGCATATGAATATGAATAACCAAACCTGATATTTAAATCTTATCAGAAAAATGGAAAATTTTCAAAAGAAATTTGTATCAGTAAGTTTTCAGTGACACTGAACCGTATTTATCGTTCGAAAAATTTTACAATTTGTTTCTGTTAAAAGTTCATCTAGACTTAGTAATCAAAATTAGGGGACTCAGAAGAAAAAAAAATTATCGGTGTTGGGATGGCTGATGTCATTGAATGTTTTTCTTCTGTTACGTATATGTAATTAAATTGCTTGTGTGTTAGTTTAATATTCTTTTTATTTTCTTTTTGTTTCATTACATTTTATTGTAATGATTATTGAAAGGATTCAAAATTCTTTTTCAGTAATTCGATATTTTCTTTTACTAAATGTTATTTATTTATTTAAGACGTAAAAGTGTTACATGAGAATTATTTTAGTTAACCTAGTTCGTCTTGGGCTGGCAAGAACGTAAACAGGCAGTTAAAATGATTGGTCAGTATCAGGGCCATACTTTCCTTGCGTGATCACCATGTGTAAGCAACGTTTATTTATGATTGGTTTTTAAGTGGGGTTACACTGGCGTACGTGATGGATTTTTTGTAGTAAGAGACCACATGACCCATCTCGCGAGACTTGAAATGATGTTTTTGGGGTTTAAATACGCATTCTTAATATTCTTCTGGCAGAGTCGTTTTAACATCTTGAAGGAACAAGGTGTTATTTTTATTTGTTGCCAGATTGTTTGTTTTTCATCTGTTTTTTGGATTTAATAATTTATTCTCCTGGAAACTCAACAAGTTGACTTTCTTATAAAAAATTCTGAAAGACATTCATGGAAATTTATTCTGGAATTATTCGGAAACAAAAACTGTGATTCAATTGAGGAACTGTTGATATTCGTACATTGGACCACATCTGACGTCATCGCCTTCCATATTTGTACTTCGTCGAGATTCGAACCTGGATTCTAATAGAATTATTTAGTGATAGGACTTGTGTTTTCATTCTTAGGATCAAATTTTGGATTATATTCACAAACTGTAAGTCCTATTTACCAATTTTTACATTGTTTTCTAGGGAAATAAATTATTTTGTTAAATATACAAAGCTTGTTGACTTCACTCTTTTCTTCTGTTACATTTGTACGAGCCTACACGTAACAATATGTATATATATATATATATATATATATATATATATATATATATATATATATATATATATATATATATATATATATAAGAAAATTATTTTCTGCTGCTGTCATCGTGATGACTTTAATTGCATAACACCATTGATGACTAAGACATTTTCAAAACAACAACTTTTTTTATTCTTTCCATGGGATTATATCATCAAAATATTACAACATCTTAGATTTGTTAGTGCATTAGTAGTGAACAACAAGGGCTCTTTCTCTCCAGCTTCCTTTGTCCTCACCTGACAAACAAATGATTCTACACCCCGCCACCTGACGCAGCGGGCAAATTCATGGCACTCTGTCAAATCGGGGCATATGTTGGTTCGAATCTTGCACCCATGTGTCTGATTGCCAACATAACCTTCTCGGCATTCACCGCAATAGTACGATCCCTGATTATAAAAAATACTGCGATGTGGAATAATAATAATAATAATAATAATAATAATAATAATAATAATAATAACAATAATAAATAAATAAATAAATAAATAAATAAATAAATAAATAAAACGTAGAGTCTTTGCAATCTAGGTAACGGTATGCAAACGATACCGTACTGAAAGAATAAAAGTTGGAAGCAGTGTGAACGCAAGACGGTACGTTAGACAATGGTATATAAACGGCCCCAAACCGGACGTTTTACTGTAAGTTCTAAACATATTAGATAAAGAATTGCAAAAAGCTTTAGAAAGATTAACACTTCTAAATAAACGTAAACATGCAATACAAGATACACTTAAAAGATAAACAAGATAATGGTAAACGTGAATTACAAGATAAACGTAAACGTAAACTACAAAATAAACGTAAAGATGTAGAACAAGATAAACGAAAACGCGAAGTACAAAATAAAAGCAAACGTGTAGTACAAAGCAAACGTAAATGCGAGGTACAAAATAAACGTAAATTGTGTAGTACACGGTAAACGTAAACGTATAGTACAAGGTAAACGTAAATATTTAGCACGAAGTAAACGTAAACGTGTAATACAAGGTAAACGTAATCGTGTAGTACAAAGTAAACGTAAACGTGAAGTACAAAATAAATGTAAACGTATAGTACAAGGTAAACGTAAATATGTAGTACAAGGTAAACGTAAACGTGAAGTATTGGATTAAATGATCATGGTTGGGTATTTATCGAGGTGAAAATTTTACCTAATCACTTACAAAGTGAATAAAGTCCGAAGGAATACATAGCCCCATCTTCGTTAGCCAAGTGTGGTCGATTATTATGTAGTAATATATGGTAATATATGGTAGAGTGTCAGAGCGAGTCATGGCAGTTATCTAACGAGCTTGGCGTGATCATTTATTTTTTATTAAAAAGAAAAAGATGATGCTGTTTAAACCAGGATATTCCTGTTTTTAACACTACGCATGCTTATGGCCAGTGTTGTTATAGCATTATTGTTCTTGCTTTCTGCGCAGTTCGATCTTTCAAAGGTAAACTAGTGTCCATTTTAGTGAGATCCTTAACTCGTGATATGACCCTGACCTTTAATAGTTGCTGCAACATATTATAGATGCGAAATGCAATAAATTCTAAAGATTAGCTTGTAAAGCCTGCCATATGCCTTCTTCGGCAAAAGAGAGAATATTAGAGTGCAGGAAGGTCTGTGGAAATACACTGTTGTGACTTCTAATGGGCGATTTTATTCTGGGATTTGTAAATGTTGATTGGAAATCACAGGGGTTGGTGGGTGAGGGTTTGTTGTTATTATTATGGTGCAAGGCGTTGATATAGATAAAACTTAACATAAAATGACGCGGAAACAGGGAACCAAAAACAGTCCGTAGAATTTATCGACGTGTAAAAAAGTCCAGATCAGTATCACGTGATCGTTTACGTCCAATCAAATTGTAGAAAATGCGGTCAATTCATAAAAATTGGAATTAATACAAGGTAAACGTAAACATGTAGTACAAGGTAAAATTAAAGGTGTGGTACAAGGTAAGTGTAAACATGTAGTACTAGGTAAACGCAAACGTGTAGTAGAAGGTAAATGTAAACGTATAGTACAAGGTAACGTAAATGTGTAGTACAAGGTAAACGTAAGAAATGTAGTGCAAGAAAAAATAAAAATCATGCCATAGGTAGTGTATGTATAGAGGCTATCAAAGGACCAATAAATCAATAGACATTTTTAAGTGAAATAATAAGTATTAAATTCGATATACGTTTTCTACATTTTTAGATTCAATAATATGAAATATTCATTTTAAAAATTAATTAAATAAAAAGGGAAAACAGAGAACTCGAAAAAAAACAACAAAACAACAACATTGGAATGGTTTACGATTCTGAGAGACAAAGTTAATCACTTACCTTTGTGTTATGGCAAACAGAATCTGGCACACAGCCACCGTTGTTGCTCTGACACTCGTCTACATCTTGACACACCTGTAAAATAACATGCAAGTTGACACACCTGTAAAATGACATACAAGTTGACATACCTGCAAAATAACATACAAGTTGAAAACAACGTATGGTCACTAGTTCGTTAACGATTTTGGTATGTTTGAACGACCACAGCACCATGTGACGCCAATATCGGAGGCATCAGTTATATTGTTGTCATTGTGGTAGCTTGTTTATTTGAAGTGGTTGGTTGGTTGGGTGAGTTTCGCTAGTAC
Organism: Megalonaias nervosa; assembly: GCA_016617855.1. Taxonomy (NCBI): domain Eukaryota; kingdom Metazoa; phylum Mollusca; class Bivalvia; order Unionida; family Unionidae; genus Megalonaias; species Megalonaias nervosa. Next base: position 164,383 of record JAECUM010095443.1, read on the forward strand.
GGCACATCATCCAATGAAGATTATACCATCTAAATGTATAATTTAATATCGTATAATTTAAGTAATTGGCAAGTTAGCTGGTTTAAGGCTTTATAGTACAGTGGCACACGAAGTGTTATATCATGCACAAAGGCAACTGAACTACTGTACTCTGCTTAGGGACACACCATGACAGCCGGCTCCAGCTGATCCGCCGTAGGATTGGAACACATAGATTTAAGCCCTCTTTATCCTGCACTGTCAGAAACGATTAAGTGGTACTAATTTATTCAAAGAAAGACCTTTATTAAAGGAAGCTAAACATAAGCATGATGGTATCCACCCTCTAACGTTAACAATTTTTGAGCAGCAGGGAGGGTGAACAGACTAATTTTGGAGCAAGTTATTTTTGAAAATAAAGCTTCCTACGAAAACGAAAACATAAACGTCAATAACGCCAAACCGAAACCTCTAACCGACCAAAACTTCTCTAATTGGGTTAGCTAAATTTGTTACTTTATTTTTGACGTTTGTGTTTTCAAATTTTTATGCGTGTTCGTTTACTTACCCGGACACTCACTGTTGGTCGTCACCCTCCCTGATGCTGCTGTGTCTCAACCAAATATTTTATCGAGACCTATACGATACCTCGACCGAGGATCATGTAAATTTTTCGCGATAAATCCGTGTGGGGTAGCTTGAGCATGTAAAAAGAAGTTTTTGAACTTAATCATATCCATATCGCCTGAACACCAAGTCTGATGGATGTTTCGCAGAGTATGTGTGTCGACTTCATTAAACACAACTAAAACATTGCAGTTATCTCTGATCACTTTAGGTATTTGCGTATATCGCAACATATATAACATCAGTATTTTTGTGTCTACCTCGGGAAAATATCCGAGCTGTATTTGATTGTTTGTCCAGCATCACATCATCGTATACTACGAGATTATTAATAAATCCATCGAGGTCATCTACAGAATGGGGCTTCATCAATATCGGTGATAAATTCAACAACACCATTGGTGTCGCCGTCCTCGTCCAACAATTTTGCATTTTCATTAAAATTAAGTACATCGTAGCATCGCTGATCATCTATGAATGGTGCCACTAAATATAACTTATCCCACTTGAGCCATCTCATTATCAGATTAAGTAATAATTGCGTCTTACCAGACCCAGATGGGCCTATGATAATTGCTCTGATAGAATTCGGTAATGCTGGATGATGTTTGACTGGCTCTTGTTTTCGTGTCGCTGAAAAATCAATGATATCCATGTTGTACAAATATGTAATAAATAATATGGATTTATACTGTGTTCGATGCAGAGCACCCACCCCCACCATTGGATTAACAACAATAATAACGAAAAAAGCGTGCACTTACAATCAAATGTGTGAAATGTGGTAAAAAAAATACAAATTTATTTCATCTCGTATGAAGACGGGTGGTGATATTGTTGCTTCACTAGGAAAATTACCAGGGGTTCCATGGGTTAAATACCCAGGAGAAAAACAAATTCCTGGATATAATTATTGTGGTCCTGGAACTTGACTTGATATCCGACTTGACGAACGAGACCAACCAAATCCTGGAGAGTATCCAATAAATGCGATTGATCAAGCATGCCACGTTCATGATGTTGCGTATAAAAGTAAAGATTTACAACATCTACATATTGTGGACTCGAAGTTGATTCACTCGTTAAAAATTCCATAAAAAATAAATCTGTTAGAGAAAAACTTGCTAGCTTCCTAGTAAAATAAGCGATGAAAGGTAAACTAGTGCTAGGGGCTGGTAATTAATCAACCAATTATTATCATAATAATTGAATCGGTTTATTATAGCCCAAGAGGATATTGGAGGAGTAGAGCAGCGATTAGCAAACTTGCTGATGCGGCGAATGTCTCACGTTCTGTTGTTGCAAATTGGTTAGAACGACAGGCAATATGGCAAAGTTATCTACCACCGCCTAAAAAAAAATCAGTACGCATATTTTGATGTCAGCACTCCCAATGAAGTTCATGAAGCAGACATTTTGTTTTTACCACACGATATCATTAAAATTGGTAGACGTCAATCATGCACATACAAATATGCGTTGACTGTCGTTGATGTTGCAAGTAGATATAAACAAGCAGAACCACTATCAACATAAACAGCAACTGAAGTTGCATCCGCTTTTGAACGAATTTATCAACGTGGTGGTCTACGATGGCCACAGCTACTACAGGTTGATCCTGGCAAGGAATTTCTTGGTGCAGTAACGTCGATGATGAAACAACATAACGTCAAAATCAGACGAGGACATACCGCAATTCATCGTGATCAGGCAATCGTTGAACGATTTAATCGAACACTTGCTGAGCGGTTATTTGGATATCAGTATGCGCAGGAAATATCTCTAAATAAAGTTCAGAAAGACAAGAGATCTCGTGAATGGGTTTCAAAACTACCAAGTGTGATAGCTGCGTTAAATAATGAAATTACTCGTGCAATTTCTATGAAGCCTACCAATGCAAAAACAAGAAATATATACCATTACAACGACATGACTCCTTTTCAAAACAACCAGCACTAGGTAATGTGACTGTAAGATATTTATATGAACCTGGTGAACTTGAAGGTGGTAAAAAAAGAGCAACTGATCTTATTTGGAGTGTGACCACACATAAAATGTCCAACCTGGTAAGATCCACGGGTAGACCTGCAATCTACAGACTAGATTCAACTGCTGCTCAGGGTGGATTTGTACGTGAACAATTACAAGTAATTCCGGAAGACACACAATTGCCACCGCGTTCACTTTTGTGAACTGGTTCCTCGATGTTGATTACATTCAAGACAGGTCAGCATCACATTTTCGCGTGTGTGACGAAGACTACTATTAATTCTATCTACCGTAAACTGTCTTGGATTATTATTTGAATACTGCCACAACATTACTGTGTTACAGCTCGCACAATGATTATTCTGTCGTTGTTTCAGTGTCGTGATAAATTCAGCATCGAGATCAAAGTCGTGCTTATTTTTTTTTTGGTCACATTGTTTATAACTAGTTAATTTTTTTCTTACTACATCATCGCCATTGCTAGCAGTTTGATTATTATTTTCTGTGAAGTCTATGATAACCCTCCGCAGCTGAGATCTTCTTCTGACTTGAGACACTGCGAGATAAACTAAATTTGACCATTCAGTACGATTATCAACAATCCAAATATTTGTATCAGAAATAGTTAATCCTTGTGACGAATGAATCGTTATAGCATATCATAGAGTCCATGGAGTTTTGTCCATCGTTAAAGCGCTCTCAACAGCACTCACAGGAACCAAAACAATATCATTTAATACAAGTTTTTGTTTCTCATTAATTCTAGGAATTTCAAGATCGAGATTGTGTCGTCGCGTATCTGCTGGGCGATAATACAATGGTACAGGTAGATTTGAAAATTTTTCTTTATGTAACAGAAATAATTGTTGTTGAAGTGTATCACGAACTATCTTTCCACTTGCAACTATCAAATCAGCAGGCCTCCAAAAATTCCAAAAATCATTTATATGTCTTTCCGGAATTATTTCACGCATTATTTCACACTGAATCTTGTCTGGTTGTAGTCTGATTAATTTTTAAAACTCTTTCAGTGGTTCATCAATAGCTCTATGATCATCAGTTATCTCCTCATAATAATCTACGAGCTTTTTCAGCCATTCATGTGGAGACGATCAAACAAAAGGTGGCGGTTAGCATTATCTCCACACAGTATCACAGCTGTGTTTCGAGCCAATAACCAATCAAGAAATGTTTTTAATATCTCTAGCGACACCGTACATATTTCATCCCAAATAATAATTTTAGGAATGTATTTTTCACCCATTCATTCAGGAGTCCATGCGTCTCCGCACCATCAACAGAAACTATGATAAGTTTGAGATTTTACTCCACGTTCACTCATTTCTCTGGCGAGGTTATGTGTGGGTGTCAAACAGCCATGTCAAAATTCCGGAATAATTCAATCGCACGCGTTGTTTTACCAGAACCTCCCGGTCCATTGTGATAAACGGTTTTATTTCTGACAACAGGATCGTATACCGATGGTACAGATGAAAGTTTTGACAGCTGTTCATTTTTATAATATATTTCCTTAGATTCAACGTCGGCTGATTCAGAATAACTAAGTATCTTTTCTCGCTTTGTTCTCCATTCACCCCATGATGCAAAATTGCCAATATGTAATTGTTCTAACAATCCTGCGTTTTTTCTGTTGATATAAAACGAATATGTGGCAACTTTAACCGTAGTTTCAGGAAATCTGTTTATCATCAATAATAAATTTATCGAAACATATGCTAATATCGAAGATCTTAAATGAGTAAACTGCAGTGACTCACCATCAATATAGGTCACAATTGTAGTTAATTTAGTTCCATCCGACATATAAGCATTATTCAAGCTTATAAATGTGCCTTTCTCTGTTTTATCAGCAATTATTAGATTGAGTTCGGCATCGTCGATGATTAATCTTATACAATGTCGTTTATGATCACATGAACTTCCTTGTGCGTATTTTCCAATTATTTTTCTGCCGAGATCCTTTGCAAGTTTATTTTCATATTCAATTACATTGGGATTACGCTCAAACATTTCGTCGAGAATAGATCTCTCATCCACAGGTAACCAGACTTGTTTCTGTGAACGATACGATATTATTGCTTCACTTAGTTAACGATTTTAAAATTCATCATCAAGCATATATCGTAATAGCACTGTTGGAGCCCAACATTTTTCAGAAAAATTACGACCAAACCAAATATAAACAATCAAATGGAGATTTTCCGTGAGCGAAAATGATTCAATACATGCAAATCCAGTTAAATCAAAATCTGCTAAGGGTCCATTTATCGCAACTATGGTCATCTCGTGTGGTGGATGTCAAAATCTCTTAAAGTTTTCAGAACACTCTTCCATTCCAAGAAAACTTCCAGGATAACATGCAACCATATAAACTGTGATAACATCCTTACAATCGTATTTAGTATTCCACAATCTGCCGTGTCCGTATTCTACACAACTGCATTGCATATCTTCAAGAAATTCCAATCGTGTTGGTTTCCATGAATTTTTCTCCTAAGCAAAGTGAGCAGCAACTGACGGAACTGTAAAACAATTACTCAGTATTTGTTCAGCATCATCGGTATATTTCAACGCAAGATTTTTCATTTCCTCGTGGAGAGATTCTGCACGATAAATGTCTCCATTAGGCCGTACAAACTGATCATAGTTCACAGATTCTGAACTTTGAAATAACCACACGAACACAGAAATATTGTTACGGCCGATGTCCATGCACATGCGTTATGATCAAAAATTTTTATCGACTTCCTCTTGATTCATATTTCGATTTATACAAAATCTCTCCGTTTAGTGTCAACTTGGCGGCGCATTCTGTCAAGATCGAATCTAGCTTGAGAAGGCTTGATTGTAGATAATCTCGTAAATTCCTTCATTGTTATAATTAAGGCAAATACATATTTAAACTGAAGTTTAATTATATATATATAATGATTCAAGCGAAGAATAAATGCAAATGGTTAATGATCGGTTCTTCAGTTCCTTGTAACAAAACTTGCGTAAATGAATTATGTGGATATCACATGCAAAGCGTGCGAGGAAGGAGTCTAGGACCAAAACTGTGTTTATGATGTCGTGTTGGGGTTAGAAGAGAAACTCAGTTGTGTATGCAATGTGGTGGTAAAAATACAGAGAACTAAAACGATATTATGATAAAAAAAAATGTAACGCCGGCAAAGACAACGTCCCTGATAATCAGGAGAATAAGAAACGCTGAAGACTATCTCGCCAGATTTTCAAAATAACAATTTAGACAGATAATATTACTATATAAATGGAGCAAAATGAATTTGTAATACATCCCATCATAAAGAATTATGAAGCATCTCGAGATGGTATCATCAGGCACTGTCGACTAAAAGAACCAGTTGGGACTGTAATAATGCTGGTTATCTCATGTTGAGTGTCGGGGGAAAATGTTATTACTCACATAGATTCTTGTACGATTGTTTTTACGGAGTAATCGAATATTGTAGAGCTTATATCTTATAAGCAATTTTTATTTACTAATGAATAATATTTTGTTGTTGTTTTTTAAGAAACATTATCCTTGTTTTTCTGACTTTGTCAGGTTCCGTGCTTCCTTCAGATTTTGTCAGAGATAATAATTAAGAGAAAAAAAAAATTACAAACAGCGAATAAGCCACGCAAATTGTGTAAGCTACTTTTGGATTTCCAAGTATTGGTCAGCTTATAAGGAATATAGGTCACGAATACGAAACAAAAAAGATTATGAATACGCCTGTAAGGCAGTTGAGAAAGGTTATGTCCAATCGTGAAACGGTCCATTGTAAAAGTGAATATGAAAGCGCTGTGACAGGTGATTGTGAAAGTGAAAGTAGTGGCAACGTCAGTAACAGCCAAACAAAGTAAAAGTATGAAACCTTGACTCTGTCAAGGGAGGAATAATTCATTTCTGACTACAGTAATAAAAGTATTTATTTATTTTTGTTCTGAATCAAAATATTTATTCAGACTCAGATTATAATATTTATTCAGAATCAGATTATAATATTTATTCTGATAATAATATTTATTCAGATTATAATATTTATTTTTATTCTGACAATAAAATTTAATCAGATTATAACATTTATTTTTATTCTGATAATACTATTTATTCAGATTATAATATTTACTTTTGTTCTGAATCAAAATATTTATTCAGAATCAGATTATAATATTTATTCAGATTATAATATTCATTCAGAATCAGATTATAATATTTATTTTTTATATTTGGTCGATAATCTGAAGAATCAGTAAAATTACGGGTAATATACCCGTCAATTTGATGGAATTGTTTGACAATCTGATTTAATTCGAGTAATGTACCCATCATTTCGATGAAATTGGTTAATAATCTGACAAATTACGGGTAATATACCCATTAAATCTGTGAAATTGACAATTAATTTGAAATATAATATTAATAAATAAATCTGAAATCTGAAAAATGAAAATAATTCTGAAATATAAATATTAATAAATAAATCTGAAATATGAAAAATGAAAATAATTCTGAAAACACAATAAATTCGAGAAATATACCCGTAAATTTAATGAAATTGTTTGATAATCTGATTTAATTCGAGTAATATACCCATCAATTTGATGAATTGGTTAATAATCTGAAAAATTACGGGTAATATACCCATCAAATCTGTGAAATTAGCCTTTATTTTTTATTTTATTTTCAGAATCAGAGTCAATGATTTTATCATTGTTATTTTTATTCTGATTATAATATTTATTCAGAATCAGATTATTTTTTAAGCTTATCAAATTTAAGGCAAGAATGTGCATAATTTAGAATCTGATCTCTATCGCACACAATCGTAATAATATGTTCTCGTTGCAGTTCACTTAACTGTTCCTGCGTTAACCGCCGTATTCATCAATAATTATATTAACACTAAATTTTTCTGCCTTGACTTTGTCAAGGGTGGATAGTGTCAAGATTGTTCTGAAGGCACTTTCCAGTACCTCTTTGTTGTATATAAAAACTCTCACGTGTTGGTACATATATAATACCACACAAATAAGTATTTGAGAACTTTTTTTTTGTTTTACAAAATACTGATCCTGGTGTTTTTGACATACTATGATCTCACATACAGATTTAAATTAATGAATCTCCTCGTAACTCAAGCAAGCGTCCGGTTTGGTCAGTAAGTTTGAAATGTATCCTTGATAATAGCGGATTATGACATCGCAGATAAACACGATTAACGGGTTCTAATACAATCAAATATCCAGGGGGTAATGAGGGGTAAATGTATCCCTGTTGTGCCTGATTGGATTTTTCAAGATCTACTTGATAACTTCCATCTATTGCATCACATACAAGACTGACTGCGATCGTTGATGTAATGTTTACGATACCTGTGATATGTGGCGACCTCCACCGTATGGATCATTGTTGTGCTTAATACCTGCCGGTATGGCAACTTTTCTCCACGCGGTGACAATTTTGGGGTAGTTTTCATCGACGATGTCACCAATTCATTCCCTTGACCCGGGAAATAATTGAAGATCAGGTATACTAAAACTATCCGGAAATCGTTTTATGGATATTTCATAGTGTTTCAAAAATAATTCATTCAGTTCATCGTCAGGAAACACGGTCATGACTATAATTCGATTAACAAAAGAGAGATCTGACATAACCTGGTTCAGATGATGTATCGTTTCAATGATTTGTTGTTTTGTATCCTCGCTGTTGTGTTGTATGATGCTGGAAAATAGATTTCGTAGATCAGTGAGTGTCCGAGAGTATTCAGGCCTGATTGCGTCGACGAATGATTTAATAAACGCTACATCGACAATTAAATTTGCATCTTTGTCAAAACTATGCAAAGGTTTCATTATTCGAGGAATCCTTTCACCGTCATGTGTAATGATATATTCGTCTTACTAAAAAACATCCATGGATAACTTCTCCGATATTCTGAAGTTTTAAAAATATTCGTTTTGTTGTAAGAAAATCAGTTAGTTTTGGTTCTTGTGGACCTTGATAAACCGGTGGAACCTCAGGCCATCCTAACACACTTCCGATCGACGACTGATATATATCGACGGCATTAATCTAGAGTTGATATTTCTATCGCGGCTGATAATGTTGGTTCGTGAACAGTGATAGCAATTTTGGATTCTTTTCCTGTGATAGATTTGATTCTGCTTTGGAACTCATCGTTGATCTGTTCGATCTGATAACTGCCTGTAGGTATACTCACAACTTGCCAATCTGGGATTCCATCTGGTTTATTTTTATACGCAAATACTAGTGAATTACTTGCTTGCAACCCACCGAATGATTTTGATCAATATTTGGCCAGCTTTGATATACTCGCAATTTTACTAGTGCTATTTCCTTTGCTGGAATCGCAGTTGGAAAGTTAACGCTAAATTCAGGATTGGTTGAGCCTGCTGATATCATTGTGGTTTTGAACGGTGTTGTATTAGCGACGATCTGTAATAGTAATTCTTGCGATCACGACATTACTATTTAAATCCCGATTTTTTAAATCAGGGAATTTTCGTAGATTCTGACGAAGTCGAAGTCACTGTCGTTACCTCATGGTAAATTCCTGATTGAAAAATCAGGATCATTTCTGTGAACTCTTGATGTGATAGTATTCCATCATTGAGACCTGATGATAATCTGGAGTATGCTTGCGTCGCATATGCAACTTTATTGTATACTCGTGTAATTTATCACCGCGCATGTGGATATTTTCTTTGCGATGATGTTAAGAATACCAGCAAAACCAGTTACAGCAGTGACACCAATTAACAATGCTGGTGCTATCACGTATGACGCTGACAATGCGCCGATGACCGTTACTGTTTCAGCGATGACCGCAGATACAGAGTATACTATTATATCAGTAACAACGACACGTCTACGGTAAATTTTTTTGTGTTTTACTGTATACTCGTCGATGGTATTTTTCAGTTGTGTATGCCACGAACACACTTGATGAAACGTTGAAGGTCGATTGGGGAGTTCATATTTTAAGTAAGTGGTAGTTTAGGGACTAATTCAAGACACCAACAGGACAACAAGGGAGTACCCTTTTCTTCGGGTTCCACCACAAATATTTCCTCGTCGTTTTGATCCAGTACTACTAACACAGATCCAGAAGATCAAGTTAGTGGATAACGCCGTGAAATTGTGGTAGATATTGTAAATATTGTAGCGCCGACTACTAGGAACCTGTATATGCTGGTAACCTCAGCGCGATGTTTGATAGATTTATTGAGTGGTGGCCATCATGCTGATCCAGACACTACTGTATATACTACACTGTCGGTAATTTTTTTTTTATGTCAGAGAGTTTAATATCAATAACCGCTCGACTTCATTAATAGCTCTATTTGTGTTTCTGCGAAAATTTACAAACGCGGCCAAATGAGTAGCATATTCAGATCTAAATGTGGTAATTCCATCCATCATTGATTGTCATTAATGATGTCATCATCGGGATGTTGCTATTGTCGACGTATTTCGTCGTTGCAGCGTCGTCGTTTGATTCTGGTTCTCCAAGACCAGTAATTTTATAATAAGCCATATTGAGAAGACCAGTCATTGTATCACCGGCGGATAACAAACGATCATCGATCTCAGTTCTGACAGTGGCGTTGTTGGTGTCTACGTATCTGTTTGTTGCCACATCATCGTCTGATTTTGGTTCTCTCACAGTAATAATTGTATTTTTGCTCATATTGAGATCGCCATACATAATATCTCAAATTCTTCTGATACGTCCAGCAATTTCTCCCATTAGTGTTAAGACTGATTCATTTGAATTTTTAATTTTACCGTTTTTAGCAAACACCACTTAGTTATCTTCGGTCGCGCCTGGAACCCACAGAATAATATCAGTCAACGGGATATTGCTCGTCTTTAATCGTCCTTGCTGATCCTGAAAAACAACGACTTCATTTTGGTCCACATTTGCGAGACTCAAAAGATCAGCGAGTTCATTCTTGACCTGGTCAAGAGTTGCATATTTGGATAAGTCACCTTGCTGAGTTTACTCAGGCGAGAAGATTTTCCGTAAATATCTACCATTATATTCACTAAGACCTGTTTAAAATATTGGACAACGTGGTATACTCGTGTACGACATTATGAGGCGGTATCGTTGATGATGACACAGCGTCGAGTATGGCGAGAACTTCACGGCCACATATTGGCGGATCAGTTATTGTCTGTGTTGGTAATGTTGAATACCAGATTGGAATATTTTGCATCCTGCTCACATATTTTAAAAATTCTTTTGGTGGTGCCAGTCCATACGAATCGAAATAAACAATTCCACGTGGATCAATTGCGTATGCAACCCAATGAGTACCTTTTCCAGAGTTTTTATCGAGATTAATGATACCGGTTTCAACATTGTTTGGTGTTTTGGTAATTGATCATACATAAAAACACCTCTGAAATTTGTAATGTTTAATCGTTTAGCGGCATCAAGTAAATCAAAATTGGACATAGGAAGAATCAACGAAGTGTCCCGGGAAGTCTTAGACCTTTTCCGTACAATGAATGAGGAGTTCCTGGCAGTCTTAGACCCTTTCCCTTTCTTTTCGAAGTATTTATTCCGTGTCCTGTTGCTTTCTTTAATGCCATCACAGCAGCAGTTCCAACAGCACCAAGGGCAGCGCCTATCAATACTGGTATAGCAGCAAGAAGTGGAAATATACCACCTGTCTTAGCAAATGTCTTTAATGGCACCCGCAGAAAGATTAAATCGTACGCCAGTCTTTGATCGTTTGGCTTCATTGAAGTGCCTGAGTGGACGTTCTGTCAGTGATAGTTTCTTCCGATCACCTTCGTTTTGTTCTTTTTTTGCTAGTGATATTTTTATTCCACAGTTCTCTTTTGATACTGAATATAGTTTTTTTTTTTTAATCTGACCAGGAGTCAGACTGACACTAACATGATGATATAACATTAAAATATCATGAGCGATTTAATTGCATGTTTTCCACTGAGGCATCAATGACTCTCATTCGTCCACCAAAACCTTCAAGTAGTATTGTTTTATCTGAGAGTAAAACAGCGATTGCTCTATAATCACCAGCACCTGGTGCTCGTGCTACACGAGCTAGGAAGTGTATATCAACGACTGATTGTCTGAAAAAATCCAAATGTTTTAGTGGGAAATAATAGATCGGATACAGTGTTGTAAAATCCCACTGAGACATTTGCAAACCAGAAGCAACGTTTTGATTACGGCTCATAAATGTCATCAAACGATGATAAGCACGTGCAACATGATTGTGTTCAAAATTCAGCAACACTTCTTCAGACGGTTCTTGATGTCCATTTATCCTCAAAGAAACTTCACTAACCCTAAGCGTGTCAAACACCATTGAATTTCGTTCCTGCGAATCTACTCTGGCTCTTTCCTGAAACGGGATGAATATATGTCGTGGAGCTGACACTTCCTGCTGTGATGCTATCTGCCATGTAAATAACCCATTAACATCATTTTGAATACTGTCTGTGGTCATCGTCAACCATGATAATGTTGATTTACCACCTTGATCCATGAAAAAGAGTAACCGTTGTTCTTGTTAATGTTACATTACCAGCACCAACGGCAGCATCACGCCATATTGCATCATTATCAGTGGCTTTTCTAACAAGTACCACGGTGTGTTTAGAACCAAATATAACTTTTCTAGCATTTCTACAGAATCCAAATATATAGCGATAGTGGAATCACACATGAAAATTCTTCATCGCCGTTCAACATTGATCGACGTGATGCGAATCCCAAGCTGAAGTTTTCATTGATTGATCCAACTTCAGTTCCAGCTGCATTTAGTGTTACGTTTCTGCTTTCTGGATGATCAGTTGCATCCTTTACAAACATCATTCATGGATCAGCTGATCTCGAATAATCATCGCTGTATCTTACAAGACCGAGTATCGTTGTGGCAACATCGACGTTTTCCAAGCATGATTCAATATTTCTTCCGTCAATCATGTATCTGGCACTGTTAAATAATGCCATGACGTCATTATTAACAAAACCAACTCGATCACCAATTCCGTATGCTGTATCATCTGCTCTCAAAAATCTACCTTCGATCTCAATAAATGTCTCAGCAGGTAAGAAGTATCTACTTGTATCCTGAACTTGTAATTCGATTTTTCCACGTGCGTCAGGTACACGTGCGTCATAAGAATAATACTGATAATCGCGTACATTTTCATTATTGAGAACTGGCTCATCCATGTCAAATGTGAGATCAGATACCCGTTTGAACATCTTTATTATATTTGTTATCGTCTAACATGAAGACCACTTCCCGCTATTAAACATGCAGTTGTATTTTTATCTTTTTCACCAGCCAACTCTGCTAGCTTTTGATTCGCAGCATGATTTATTATTTTACTAACATTTGCAGACATCTCTTCGGTGCTGAGTAATTTTACTGGCTGTGGTTTTCGTCGTATCAATCGTGCTAGTCTATCTTTAATTGCTGAGAATGCTTTGCCGGCAACATCACCAACAGCACCAATACCTTTATCACGAACAACGTCAAAAGCTTTCATTCCCAGTTGCTTTGAAATCGGTATTGCTCTTGGGGCTATCCTTCTGAACATACTCTGAACAACATCACCTTGTCCATCACCGTAAATCGCTTTATACGTAGGTAATCGCGAATTTTTATCACCTGACCATTACAGGTCCACGTTGAGCATTATGTATGATCATCGTATTTTCTTGTCACTGATCTAATTGCATACCCTCAAAATTTTGTGGTAATCATCAATGATTTCATCGATGAAGGACCGATAAACATTAATGTCCATGATACCGCCTGTAAATAATCTCTGATAAATAGCAGCTGCTTCATTTGTAATTTCTGGGGAATTATTACCGGCTCGTTTTCCGCCAATCAGAATTTCTAATCGTTCAACATCTGCAAGGACGTTATCGGGACATGGAGTAATAAGACCACTTCCCCTGGTACCTGTACCAATACCGCTTCCAGTGGCACCGGGGGTAGAGCTTGCATCTTCCCATTCGTCTTCCTCACTTTTATTTGGACTGGTTGCTGTGACTGTTTTTTTTTTTTTGTTGTTGTTTTTGTGGTTTTTGTTGTCATTGTTGTTGTCGTTGTTGTTGTAAACGTTAAAAATAGTTATCTATTCCATTGCTAAATGCAATATATCTTGTATCACTATTTCGGGCCTGATCAGCTCCGTAGTGTATGCGAAATATACATTTATACCAGTTCTCACGATTCACAGCATCATTGACGTACTCGGGTTTCAAAACTTTTCCTCTGTTATCAAAACTTACAGCGGCAAACAAAAGTAATTCTCTCATGCTGTCAAGTTTTTGATCTGGTTAATACTGTCTTCGGTAAATTTGTCATTCACATCAGTTTTGGCTCTTGCTTTTTCTGGTTCTGATTCTGGTTCTGGTATACGATCCTTTATATCACCTATTTCAGCACGAGTTTGGTCAATAAATTCAAGTATTTCTCGCATTGGTTGAGCAGCAGCTATTTCACCTGGAAGTTCTCGTAGAATCGTTTTTGTTTTTTTAGTTCTGTCTGCTATTTTTCCAGTTGCTTTAGCGGTTTGCTCCAACATGGAAAGAAGATCTTTGTTAGCCTTTGTAACTCCTTCGGTAGCCTTCGTAACCGGTTTAAATAATTGTTCTCCACCTGAAACTCCTGACGCTCTTGTAAGTTTTATTTGACAGAATCCCCGACTGGAATATATATTTCAATTGCCTCTAGTCACGGTCGAGCTAATCTAGCTGTGCAAGATTCCATTATTGATATAATAATGATTTAATTAAGCCACACTACAGCAGCAGGAAGGGTGACGACCAACAGTGAGTGTCCGGGTAAGTAAACGAACACGCATAAAAATTTGAAAACACAAACGTCAAAAATAAAGTAACAAAATGAGCTAACCCAATTAGAGAAGTCTCGGTCAGTTAGAGGCTTCGGTTTGGCGTTATTGACGTTTGAGTTTTCGTTTTCGTAGGAAGCTTTATTTTCAAAAATAACTTGCTCCAAAATTGGTCTGTTCACCCTCCCTGCTACTTGTTGACAGGACAAAGAAAGAGAACTAACCAAACAAACGAATATTTTCCATTCCTTATTTCTCAGTCATCCCGAGTAGTTATAGTTGCAAAACTGTCTTTATGATTATTGGAAGCTAGAAGAAAAATGCAGTTTTCAAGGACATTTCAAAGTCCATTGACTGTTATCCACATATTATCCACGTGACCTCTTTTTGTCTAAACGATCTACCCGTCATTTTAGCCTAATACCTCTGCTTACGTAAGTGACTAGTGTTGGAATGCTGAACAAATTAGAACCATCGAATCTTCAAGACTTACCATCTCTTAAAAACCCACGTTTTCTTGCAGGCATCATACATTTTTTATACACAAAGCATCAGAACAAGTATGAAAAATCATCCTTTCGTCAAGACAAGTATGGAAACTCATCAATTCGTCAGGAAAGTAATTTAGGAAAATCATTGTTTCCTCAGGATAAGTAAGTATGGAAAACCATCCTTTTATCAGTACAAGTATGGAAAATTATCTCTTCATTTCGCGGCTTCAAAACTTTGAAATTATGCCTCTAATTTTTTGAAAGCTTGGAAATTATTAGAAATGGAAGCGGCGACTCCACTTCATGTACCACCTGTCACCGATGATTTTCGTTTCCATGGTATATAAAGTGTTCATCTTTTCCTGGGACTCGTTTTATATTTTCCACTATTTTATTACTTAAAAGTATTATTAGATTATCCCTATCTTTACGTCTTTTGCATGTCGTATATGTGTAGAATTTTATAGGTTTTAATATCATGTGGATATTATGTGTCAAATTGTAGCATATATTAGTGTTGATTTTCGGTTACAGATTCACCAATTTCAAGACTTATTTCAGCTTTTTAGTTTACCTTCCTGTATTTCACTGTGGCATCCACTCTCGTATTTTATCTTGCGTGCTTTTAATTTTCTCACGTGTAAATGCTTACTAATTTACTATAGAAATAATTTTGTTGATCGTGTGTTTGGGCACGCTTGGCAGTACGTGGATTAAAATTCAGAGCTACGGCTTAGAATTGTGTGCAGATAAACATACCAATGTGAACCACAAAAAACCATACACATGTGAACGTATTGTCTCATGAATGTGCGGTTCGAAGTTTCACTGGGTGAAAAATATTTGTGAATATGGGCTAATCAGAGGACAAAAGTGGATCATTGGAATTTTATATCAGAGATTAACATGATGTGCCAGTCCAGGACAAAGAAAAATGTAAAGTAATAAATGTCCATAATTTTAACATGATAGGTACAAGGGGAAATGTAATGTAACAAAATTCCATAGGTTTAACATGATGGGTCTGTCTGTGGACAACATAAAATTTAATGTAAAAAAGAACAAACAGCCATAGAAATGATACAATGGACTGGTCTTCGGACAAGAGAAATGTGAAAATTCTAACATTTACTGACTAACACATAATCCTACTGATTAACTCCCACACCTAATGGCCAGCACCAGCACCTACTACCCAGCCCACACCAGTTAACATAGGTGTATGGGTAGGATGTAAATTAAAGATATAGAGGATATATTCAGGATCGTGTCTTCTGGGACGAGTATCCATGCTTCTTCTAGACAAGATTCCAACTTTTTCTGTTGGATACGTCATCAATCCTTGGTTCTTACTATGATGATCGATTTGAGAACCGTAACAATGTTAAGTGTCCATGAGTGTGATTCTTTCAGCAAGGAGGTGGGCAAAGCAGAAGACGAAGTTTTGTTGTTCCTGTTCTGGCTATCGTGACATCATTACTATTTCTTCTTTAAACCATTATTGTTGGTCGATAATCATTCAGCGGCTTCAAAGGAATTCAAGTAAGATCGCAAGTAACTCTTCTGGGCAAAGTTAGGTTGAAATGGTCTGGGAAATAAAGTTTGATTGTCTCAGGTCACTTCTATCTTCGACGCTCTGAACTGTTCGAAATTGGACAGGATTTTTCTATGAGTATTTCCTTTAGCATCAGCATTTCCTCTGATGCTAATAAATAAACATTCAGGGAGCTAACCCACTGGAGACCATACCATTGATCTTGGATAGGAGCTAGAGGTAATGGTAAAGGATTTTGAATTCCACCCGTCGTATGGGATACTTGGCCGTTTTTCCTGTCAGAGCTCGATTGGTATCGTATCCTACTTAGGTAATACTTCTACACGTTGTATATAGAGTCTGGCTTATGTGATGTAGGCTTTATAACCGTTAGCAACATCTATCAAATGTAGCACAATACTACGTTGATACTATATCAGACGAATATTTACTCCAGTCAATTTGTCTTGCAATGAAATGTCCAAGTGTAAGCGATCCATCATTTCTAAACTACGTCCATGTCTGCTATTCATTTAGCGGTCGTTAAATCTTTCATTATGAAGTCACTGGCCATGTCAACTCTGTGTCGTTGACTGCAGCCAATGTGTCGCGTTTCACGGAACAGACGCATCAAGAAGTGTGTTCTTGGCTTCCTTTCCGTCAGGAGATTCTCTAGGTACGTTCGGTAATTGTACTGCTGAACAGCTTATTGTTTAAGTACAATTTTAACTGACTGAACAACAACAGCATGAAAATGCAGACAGAAGCCATTCTAGCATAAGCGCTTGGATTGCTGTTGTCAGTTATGAAGACTTTGACCTTTAGGTACAAGTGCCTGTTTTTCAGATCAATGTACTCTTCGGTTTGACCTTTGATTTCTAACTCGTTGTGAGCTGAGATCATCAAAGAAGACACACGGTATAGAATTCAATCCATTGGGACTCTTAATCATCATCATCGTCATGGCACTGCAAACGTATCAAGTTCTGTCTTGGAGTATTCACAAGAAACTTGGTACATGACTTATAGTAATAAAAAATTACCACGTCTCTGACGGTTCTTTTCTTCTTATTCCTTTTGTAGCCGTCATATTTGTGAGGTTCGGAATGTTTTCGACGTATCTTCCTGCTTTGTCTTTTGCTGTTCAGAGTAGGTTACGATCGATTTCAACATATCTCCAAAAAACCATGTCCTCTCTTCCTAGCTACTCCTCGAAACACAGGATGCGTCAGTTAAAACTCACTGGAGAGTGATTTTGAAAATGTAGTTTTACGGTGACGTCTTCAGAGAATACATTTTGCCCGAGATATCCTTTAATACTTATATGACAGCACTGTCATAATACGACTTACTAATAGAAAAATAACGAGTATGCACAAATTTTCCAGAAGTTTCCTTCGTCTTTTTGCCTCCAACGCTGGAGGTGGCGGAATCTACTTTGAAAGGAATGACTCTATACCATTTTGTACTCCACAACATCAAAATACACAATCGTCAAATTGTGTACTTAATTTATTTAGATAGAGTATCGCAAATGCATGAAGAATTGACTGTTTTCATTTATGTCTATGGCTGAAACAAGCTTGGTTTTCCCACCCAGAATGGCAAACAAAATGAGAGAAAATATGATGGGTAGCGTTTTGCTGCCGGAAAAGTGGATTTTTAGGCGACGAAAAGGTACATGGTAGTCAATCAGTACTCTTGGGTGAGTTTTGTCGAGTGCTGTTGCCAAACAGTTCGTTGAAACGAGCTGATATCATACCGACGAGACGTCGACAATTACAATATGATCCTTCAGAAATTCTCATGATATGCGTATTCATCTGTGAATAAGCCGGTTTTTGTATTTTATATTCTTTTCGTAAAAGCCTAGGCATTTCGTCCAATTGTTGTTGTGCTTGTTTATTGAGTATTTCTACCGGAATTACCTTTGTGTCCCACTGATATTTAAAAGTCGAGTGGAATGAATAATTCCTACCAAAGCAACTTTCAAGTTAGTTTTGTGATCTAATCGTACAGCTTTGAGGTAAGTTTACCGCAAAACAACATAAATTTCTTGTTGGGAAGCACATCCATAGAACTGGTCAATATGCAATGTGAAATAAATTGGTTATTAATGGTTAAATCGTTCTCGTCTCCAAAGAGCGACCCGATGCCAACCGGGAATGATTTTTCAGCGGTTCAAAGGGTTCCTGCAACTGGATGGGTTGTGAATGACGTTGACGTAGCTGCTATTGTTATTTCCACGAACGGTTGGAAAGAAGACAACAAATAAAACTGCTGCATAAATGGCGTCAGTTGTTTATCTTGCAAACTCATGTTTCCAATAGTGGATCAAATGACACAATACACCACAAAGAAGTGATAGAAAAGACGTTTTGAATATTAGGAACAAGCTATCCACACCGCATATACTGTTGTTCTGTTTGTTTTTGCAGTTCTTTGAGGGGTGAATTCGGAAAAGGGGACGCAGTACTAAACTGCATGTTCGTCACTTTTACTTCCTTTTTATAGTAGATAACTTGTGAAGCTGAAATCCAAAGAATCGAAATGGGTGGATATCCTTTCCAACGGATTTTCATTTCTTGAACATGACGTTTTCCCACTTTACGTGTTCATTGTTCGATTTCGATAATGTATATGTTGTCGTTTTTCTTGGTAACACTATGGCAGGTAAAAGATTCATTTAACTCTTCTCATTTCAGATCTTCCAATTTATAGAATTTAGGGTAACGCCCAAGCACCTGTACTGTGAAATGAACAGCTTTTGTCAAAAATACTTTTGATCTTCTAATGTGAACACAGTTTCCTGTTCTTAACATTTCTTTATTTTCTTTTTTCCTGGAGCATGTTACAGACTTTCCTGGAGCATGTTACAGACTTTCCAATCAAGGAATCAAAACACTATCTCTTCATTTTGAGGCGGCACTTCTGCATCACATCCGACGATGAAATGGTACGATTGATTGTCGGGTTTAACAAGGTCTGATAACACATCGATGTATTTAGAGAGATGATGTTCAAAATGTTTCCAAATATGCTCTTTCAGTGTTCTTTAAAATCGCTTCATGACACTGACCTTTGTTTCAGAATTGTAATGGTGACAAAATGACTGTGTTGGATTTATCTTTACGTGTTAAAATTCGTTTTGAAAGGGTTGGTTGAAAATTCGGTACCTTTGTCAGTTAGCCATCACAGAGGGTGCAAACCACTTTGTTTTAAGAGGATTTTTGACGCTTGCACTAACTCCCAACGTGATTTATATCAAGGAAATCACTTAAGCCGATTTTGAAAAGCACATCAATGACAAAATATATATTTGTAACCTCGATTGTATAAAGTTAAATGGGGGACGCCTGTTCATTCAGCTGGCCATCGATGATCGAATTCAGTCAATTAAGCTGTATCTGTCCCACACTGTGAGGCTTTAAGTGACGGAATGCAATCAGACTGTAGTGACTTTGATGTAACCAATCTTTGGAATGCAGAAATGAATAATATTGACCAGACATTTTCACATCTGAAGCTACAAGAAAAGAACGAATTAAAACAGTTGTTATGTGAATATGAGCACTTGTTTCTAGATGTTTAAACACGAGAAAATAAAACCTACCATGACTTTAAAATGTAGATTCCACACCTGTGAAACATAATTTCTACAGGACGAACCCTCTCAAACAGGAATGTTTGGAGAACAAAATGAGAATTTGCTGGAAAATGATTTCATAGAACCAGGTAAAAGTGATTGGGGTTTAACATGTATTCTTATGCCAAAACCAGGTAATACTTTATGCATGTGTAACGTCTATACAAAAGTGTACATTCTGACCAAATCTGATTCATTTCCATTGCCAAAAATCGACCACTGAATTGACAAAATTGGAAATGCAAAATATGTCGACAAGTTTGACCTTTTGAAAGGCAAATTCCACTCACGGAAATGGCAACGGAAATTTCAGCATTAGTAACTCAAGATGGACTTTATGGAAAATTCATATTAGATGACAGAGTATTTTCAGAAAATGGTAATTGCGACTTGGGTCAAGTACAGGGGTATATAATCTTGTTCACATTTGGATTATTCATTCTTACCCTAACATCTGAGGCAGAATCAGTTTTACTGACGTGTTCAGTTTTTAATTTATTTGAATATATTTATTTATTCAAATTATTATTCAGTGGAATTACAACGCGCTCAATAATATTCTTGAACTAAAACATTAACTAGGAATTATAGTGGATTCATACAAAGACATTTTGGATTATATTGTGATAAATCAAAAGGCTTAGCCTATCGCCGTATTCCAGGCCATTGGCATGTTCGAGACTACAAGCACATACCGTTTCAGATGCAATTGGTCTTAACTTCTCACTTAAATCTATAGAATGTCACTGTAAATGCGTTCAAACACATCCAAAAGTAGAAAGAATGTGGTCTTCCAAACTATACATTTGCACAAATGCAATCCCGTGCCACCCCTACTGCAGAAGGTGTGGCATCAACATTCTAACGTCCATGAAGACGTTTGCTGCAGTCATGGTCTTGTACGATAATCAATCATCTTATTCTATTCAGGCAACAACAGGTGCAAATTCAATTTGTCCGCGGTTGCGCTGCCATAATAATCTGTCTATAGTGCACTGAATTGCACGGACGCAAGGACCTCTTTGCGTCGCTGTTACGATCTTATAGACAACATTAAAATGACCCATATTGCATCGCTTCTACGTTTCCAGGCAAGAACATAACTTGTGAAAAATAAAACCGTACTCATATTTGATATATCAAAATATAAAGGAGAAGGCTCTACGATACAACAGCAAAATGTTCACCTAAGCAAAGTCCTAATACTGCTACCACAGAGGAAGAGGCAGGTTACTCCTTATCGGTATCTGTCTGTTTGATAGTCTTTCTAACTAATATAGAGAGGATATTTTTTCCAACGATAATACCGGATATATTTAATCATGTGGTACCTTAAACATGATATTTTAACGAGTGCCGAAGTGAGTGCAGTGTTCAAGTAGTTAACTATGCAGTGTTTTTGTAGTGCTCAACCTTCTTCAATTAAACCATATTTCTTGTTTAAATCATAAGCGGCGTGTCTTATATTTATTAGGACAGAATTTGTTAGCAAAAGTAATAAGATTGAAATTTTCTCTAAATTGCATTAAAAGTAAATTTTCATTAAATTATATTGAAAGTAAATTTCCACTAAAATATATTAAGAGTAATTTTATTTATTTTCGTATTACAACTATATACTATTTTAATAAAGATTGCGCCCTTACAAGCAACTACAAATCCCCCTTGCAATATACATTGCTCTTGTATACCAAGTCAGCAAAATTTGCACTCGTAAGTTGTGTTAGTATTGATAGACCAGATTCCTAAAATTCTCCTTGACTGAGTAAGCTGTAAGATTCAGGCGTTTTTCTGAAACGAAATAAGCTGATGAGGCAGAATTGCTTGTTTGATGACGTAGGTTAACACACTCGGTTCCAGTGAGAATAGACAGGAGTCTCGTTCTGATTCGACACGAACAAAGCGCAAGTCAGCTAAACGTATCTCCATATTTGGCCAAAAGCATACGTTCAAAATTGTGTATAAATTGAGAGCAGACTTGCGCAAAATTAGTTCGTTCGTCGAAGAATCAGAAGACACTGTCTGTCTTTTCTTACAGGTAAGAATCGTCTGTGTTCGTAAATTTCTTTAAAGAATAGAGATTTTTGGATGTTAGAGATTTTCAAGGTAAAGTTCATATTCTGCAACATTTTTCTGAGTTCGTTCTATTCTATATTATAATGTAATGGAATGTTTAATTGTTTTAAAGAATTTATATTCATTTTTATTTATGGTAATTATTGTTGGAAAAGACGAATTCGCTACCAACTTCATGTTTAGATTTAATGTGGAAATAAAATATTCTTTAAGTAATAAAGAATAATGTTTAGTAATCTATTCCAAATTAGTATTCTATTTTAAATTTAGTTAAATATATCTCTTCAAAATGATTGTTGCATTAATCGCAACTATTGAATTTTATATTCTTTGACTATCATGAAGTTAGTCAAAATCTAATTTTCTGTATTATATTCTAAATGCAGAAATTATACAAATGTATGAAGTTGGTAAGCTCGAAGGAATAGTATAACTTTATATCTATTTCTTGTATTTTAAATATAAAGGCTTTATAGATGTATCTCTAGAATGTAGTATTATATATCTATATATATCAATTATTTAAATAAAGTTCGTTCGTCGAAGAATCAGAAGATTCTGTCTGTCTTTTCTTACAGTCGATTCCCATCGTACCTCTCTCGCTTCGCCATATCTACACCGTTACAAGTGACACCTTCTTTTAGACAGCCTGAACTCTTTCTTCTCTCTCTCTCTCTCTCTCTCTCTCTCTCTCTCTCTCTCTCTAACCATGGGCAAAGACATTTCTTAAGTTATGAGTATTTCCTTCTCATATCAAGAAATGAGAAGAAGGTTATGATAAAAATCCTTTTCATAACAAGTGTTGGAGAAATATCATGAATAAAGGTGTCACTCCGCATAATTATGATCTACGGAACAGACTCGCACCGACACTCTATCAACCAACAGCCTTCACTCCGCCTAGCTATGCTACATCAACTCCAGAATCGACAGAGCCTCCTTATTCACAAGATAGATCCCTGATTCCAACAACTTCGCTCCTGTTGGACGGCGCAGCAGCCATCAACACATCGCCAGTGACAATCTACCCACCACTGTCAACTTTGCAGACGATTTTAACAAGTTCAACAAGTACCTTGTGCACACCCAGTCCAGCACCAGTAATCAAGCCTCCATTTGACCACGATTCAACAGATCTAACGCTGCCAGCACCAGTGACCCAGCGCCCAACTGATTTGACCCCACCAACACTCGAAAATTCCCGCCAGTTACAGCAACCTGAGACAAATTCGCCAGTGCTTGTGACTCCAAAAAGTACTCTTTTCACGGCAAACCCACTGAACATTACACAAACTTTTCCTGCTGTATCAGAAACTAGAACATTCAGGGTTCAGCCGTCTAGTTCAGTGCATGTAACTTTAACTCCGCCAGAACATTTTTCTAGGAGTGCAAATATTTTTGGAAACAAACGATTCTCGCAAACAGGTATGTTTTCTGCTATCAAATTATATGTTTTTAATGGGGATCAGTCTCAGAATCCTGTTAAATGGTTAGATCATTTTGTACAATGGGCTAAGTTTTATGAATTATCAGAAGTTAAAGTTTTGAATGCTTTTCCTTTTCATCTTCAGGGACATGCTAAAATCTGGTACGATACCTCACCAGATACTGTTACAAACAATTGGAACATTCTAGTCACAGCCTTGAAATCTAGATTTCACAATGACGATGTCATTTTAGACCTATCAATTTTGCAAGCTCAGCAAGGGTCTTCTGAAACAGTTATGGACAATCTAAGTCGCCTTTTGCAAATCGCAACTAACAAAACTATCCCAGATTAAGTTTTATTGGCAGTGGCATTAAATGGATTGAAACCTTCAGTAAAAAGGATATTAACGAACAAAAGTCCAACAAACATGACAGATTTACGCCAGGCAGCAGTTTTAGCAGAAAAATACATTGTGACTACTGATAACACTGACCTGTCTACCATTAACACAATTTTAGATGAAGTAAAACAACTCAAAGATGAAGTTACGGTTGCAAACTAAAAACAAAACCAAGACAACAATTCGTACTCTCAAACACATGCACATATTAATGTCACAAAACATCAATTTCGCCCTCAAAATCCAAACGACCAACAGCGCCGTATGTATTACAGACAAAATACAACATTTTCCAGCACAGCCACCAGATTTTCCAAAATATTATTCTGGTAATAACTACTCATATCAATCACCTAGTGGTATGCGCTACCAGCCACAGCCACAAAGTCGTCCTCCCACTCCTTGTTTTGGGTGTGGCGGACATTGTACGTCACGTTCAGTCCGCCGCGCACGTAATGTGCAATGTCATTTTAGTCACAAGATAGGTCACTTTTCGCGTGTGCTTGACAACACGAAAACAATAGGAATGCGCATCTCTCGAGAGGACACAAACCTGTCGTGAGTATAATCAACAGCCACAAATTACCTTAGTCACACCTATCCACAAAAACCTTGTTCCAATTTTTCTTAGAGACAAACCAACACATACGTTAGCAGACACAGGCGCGACAATTTCGGCCATTAATTTAAATTTCCTTCATCGTGCAGGATTAAATTCACGTCAGTTTCAAAAATCAAATATTTCCCAAATTGTAGAAGCCGGTCGTGAACATCATAGTGTTTCAAGTCTGGTTCAACTTAATTTGAAAATAGGAGGCATACGCTTCTCTCATTCATTCTATGTTGTACCTGCTTTACATCATTCGGTGATCTTGGGTATCGATTTTGTGACCAAGTATAAAGCTGTCGTGAATCTAGATACACAAACTCTTTCCTTGCTAGACGATACGGTAACCATAAATTTAATTCATAATCAGTCTGGTCTCGCACGTGCCGCAAAATTTACAACCATTCAGCCTAACTCAATAAGCACAATCGCAGTACGTATCTGTAAAGTCTCAAAAGGAACATCTGTTTTACTTGAACCGTCTTATAGCATGCCAAACTCTACGATTCTTCCAGCTAGAACAATTTTGAGTTTCCAAAAAGAATTTTTTACAAATTATTAACCCGACTACAATGGCTATGCATGCACGTGCCAATACCGTATTAGCCACGTATTACTACACCCACAAACAATATTTACCATTAATAAGGACACTCTTGACAGGAATGACACACCTAACCTCATGAATACAAAATCTAGTAAACCACAAGAACCAATTAATTTTGATTTACACTCTTCAGATTTGATAGAAAACCAAATACAGGAACTTCACTCATTTTTTAATCAGCATATGGATGTTTTTGCTGTTAACTTAGACGAATTGGGTAGTACTACCGTATTCACCCTACGAATACAAAACAGGTGATTCCATGCCGATTCGTTGTCAACCTTATCGTGCGGCACCACACATCAATAAGGAAATTGATAGACAGGTAGAAGAATTATTACATCATAAACTAATTGAACCCAGTTCGTCTAGTTATGCATCCCCAGTTGTAGTAGTCAAAAAGAAAAATGGTAAATATCGTTTTGCTATTGACTATAGGAAACTTAATCAGGTGACGACCGATGACATTCCTTCTTCCACGATTAGAAGATGTCATTGATGCAGTTGGACAAACTCAACCATGTCTTTTCAGTACTTTAGATTTAAATTCAGCATTCTGGCAGATTAAAATGGATCCATTGACTAAACATAACAGCTCCTTTATAACAATACATGGTCTTTACCAATGGAATGTAATGCCGTATGGACTTAGAAATGCACCCGCCACTTATTGTATTCTTTTAGGTCATATTCTTAGAGGTATACAATGGTCAACATGTCTTGCATACATAAATGACATCATCATTTTTTCCAATTCATTTGAAGACCACCTCAAACATCTTGAACTCATTTTTGATCGTTTTCTTCAAGCAAACTTGACACTCAAGCCTTCAAAATGTGTATTTGCAGCATCTGAAGTTGTTTATCTTGGTCATAAATTCTCAACAAAAGGAATCAAAGTAGATGAATCTAAAATAAATATACTTACACAATTCCCTGTACCTAAAAGACAGAAAGATGTTAGGAGTTTTCTAGGTTTGTGCAATTATTACAGGAAATTTGTTCACGGTTATTTTACCATAGCAACACCTTTAAAGAAATTGTTGACAAAAGACATTTCATTCCTTTGAACAGATAAGTGTTAAGAAGCATTTGATACAGCTCTGACCTCAGCGCCTATTTTTGCTTATCCTAATTTTAACAAACCATTTAGATTAACATGTAATGCTAGCGGCACCGCTCTAGCGTATATTTTGTCTCAAATAGGGACAAATGACAAGGAACATGTTATTGCTTATGGTGGTAGAGCTTTGACGGACGCTGAAAAACTTTGGTCAGTTACTGAACAAGAATGTTTAGCTGTTTTGGAAGGTATCAGAACATATCATGTTTACCTATCACATCAGAAATTCACTGTCATTACAGATCACAAAGCACTAGTGTGGTTTAAGACAGTTAAGACTTCAAATAGACTAATTCGTTGGTCACTTAGTCAACAAAAATACGATTTCGACATAGTATACACTGCAGGACATGAAAACACAAATGTTGATGCACTCTCACGTCGACACTACGAACAAACTGATAACACCCGCAGTGAGTCGGAGAAATCTCCAGATTACATAGACACACAGACTACTCAATCAGAACCAGCTGTTCACTCTATTAAAAAAGAATTAACTGAAATGACATTATAGTACACTAATGAAGATATCCCAATCCTATCTGCAGTACACACTAGTGATAGCACACTCAGTGATCCTTCTTCAGACTTACCAGATATAGCCCAATATCAGCGCGAGTGCCCAGATTTCAAGGATATGTATGTTTGCTTAGAGCAAGGAATATTACCAGAAAATACTCGTTGCGCAAAAGCTATTCCTTATGAAGCAAGTCAGTATGAACTTATCAATGGTGCCTTACATCATTTTTTCCAGCCTCGAGCAAAACACAAAACTTCCTCAGATCAACTCATAAAACAAGTTGCTCTACCAACAAATTTGAGACACGATGTTCTTCTGTCTTATCACTATTCAAAAGCAGGTGGTTGTCATTTAGGCGTCCAAAGAACATATCAAGCTATCAAACAAAAGTATTTTTGGCCTATAATGTATCAGAATGTGTATGACTACATTACATCATGCTCTCAGTGTCAACTCATTAAACGAGACACAAATGCACGAAAGGCCCCATTGCACCCATTGCCTCCAGAAGATGTATTTTCTCGGTGGCACATGGACATTTTTTGTATGCCAAAAAGTAAGGAAGGTTATCAGTATATCTTATTGGTGACAGACAGTTTGTCACATTGGTGTGAAGCCTTTCCTTTACGTTCTCAAACGGCAACGGGAATCGCCAGTGTTTTATACAATGAAATATTCACACGTTATGGTACACCGCGAACACTTGTTAGTGATCGTGGACGAAACTTTATGTCTCAGATTGTCCTAGCACTCTGTGAACTATTTCAAGTAACACGTCACCATACCAGTTCATATCACCCTCAAACTAATGCTGCGTGTGAGCGTTTGAATAGCACAATTAGGCAATCATTAAATGCATACTGCAGGAAACACAAAGATGATTGGCCGTCGATATTGCCTAGCATAATGATGGCATTCCGAATGAGCCCAGCAATTAACTCAACTGGCTATTCACCTTATTACATAGTCTTTGGGAAAGAAATGACTTTACCTGTAGATGTGTCTCTTACACCTCATGAGACTATCCAGAAACAAACACATCAATACATAGATCAGTTCATTCAAAGATTGAAAATAGTTCAAGAATTAGCTAAAGCAAACATCCGCGAAGCGCAACACACAACCAAAGGTTCGATCAGAAAGCGAAGGAACCGTCCTTTCGCGTTGGAGAGTATGTCCACCGACAAATCTCACACATACCCGTAGGTTTATCGAAAAAGCTTTACCCCCGATGGGAGGGTCCGTATTACATTACTGAATTAGGTCCAAATAACACCTACAGATTACGCTGTTGTTCCGACAATAAACAAATGAAATCACTTGTACACGCTAACAGGCTTAAGCATTATAAAGATCCTAGGGATTATCGACCTCCGACACCGGATGCAGCCGACACAGTCCCTCAACCGACTCAGGCACCACATGATCAAGAGAGCAATGGTCACGCACCCACTGACAATGGTACAGAGTGGTACTCAGTTGATAAACTTTTGAAATCCAAATGGATTTCTGGGAAGAAACATTACTTGGTAAAGTGGACCGATGGATCCACGCCATCATGGCAACCAACGGAGAATGTTTCTCCAGCATTAAAAGAAGCATTTCACAGAACACGCACATAATCGAATACACGTCGCGAACGACTAGGTCGAATATTTCGTAATTGAATTCAATACGAAATTCAGAAGGAAATTCCTTCGTAAATGGGAGAGATAAAACGTAGTCCTTTCCGCCATTCCATCAGTTCCTCATGCCTTCTATTTCTTTTTTCTTCTCTTGCCGGCAAATCTCTCAAACCTTTTTCTTTTTCTTTAAGGTATGTGGGGAATGTGGATTTGGGTCGTAGGACTGCTTCTCCTGACTCTGAATCCAGGGTCTGCAGTGGATGAGCAAAGACTGAACTATGGAGTTATCTTCCAGTCTCTCCCACCAGGATATTGTTCAGCCGATAAGTGGATACACACTTTTCAAATGCAGCTTCCAGGGAACATTTCAGCTGAACCTATACAGTATTAAATGTGACTACAAAAAATTCCCTTCTTCAACAATTAAACGCAATACGTCTTACAATGAATGAACAGTTTAACACAACAATCTCATTAATTAATGAGTTAATACCGGAAGGTGTTTTTCAACCTTCAAATGTGTCAAAAAGAGCAATTTTGCCCTTCATTGGTGAAGTAGGCAAACACCTATTTGGTCTGGCTTCAACGGGAGACGTTGCCACATTAGCAAGTCACATAAATATGCTGATGAGGCAGAATAATAAAATTCTAGGTGCTCTTGCTCGACATGGAGGTGATTTGTTTCTCCTATATCTCACAAGTCGATAATCGATTTAATAATATGTTAACGGCTATTGGTCGAAACTCGAGAACGCTTCTGCTATTAGAGCAAGCGATGCTTGACACTGAAGAAAATGTTCGTCAACAATATCAGAAATTGGAAGAAGTCATTGCCGCTCAAATGCTGGAATCTCAGCAAATTAGGCATGAATTAGAGAAATTACAGATAGCAACAGCGAAATTGGCAGCAGGCAAGTTACCTGCTATACTAATTCCACCTCATGTTTTAGCGGAATCAATCAATCAAATCGAGACGATCATATCTACCGATTATCCGGGTTATTCAATAACGCCGAAAGATCCACGTTACTATCATCAGTTTGGGTCAATAATAGCAACGCGTAAAGATCGCGACCTATATATTGCGCTACAGATTCCAATTTCGTCCCGACAGCGACCCTTCGAGACGTATCGAATTCAATCATTTCCAGTTCCAATCAACGCATCATCAACACACGTTATGCAATTACTTAATTTACTCGACATAATGCTCGTATCTGATGACCATCAATTTTACACAACACTAGCGTTATCAACCTTAAATCAATGTACCGGTAAGGACATTTTACACTGTAATATTCGTCCTACACTTAACCCCTTGTCTCAGCCTGAATGTATCAATAGTCTATTTTTGGATGATAAGGATAGTATCCATCAGACCTGTAATTTTCGTTTTATGACAAACCGCGTCGCACCACATATCCTCAATATCTCCTCAAATCAAATATTAGTTTATCTCATGGACGAAATAATACTCGAATGTCAAAATCAACGTCGCGTTATTAAAGGTTGTCGTTTTTGTATTATGAATTTTCTGTGCCATTGCGCAGTCGTTACTACGTCTATGGCATACGACGGACATATCACTATATGTTCTGACAATTCGACAGAAGTTACTCAACTTCACCCAGTTAACCAAGCACTTCTACAGCAATTTTTCAATTCTACTCATTTAGCAGCCATCTTGGGTAACACCTCTTTTGACAATCCCTTGAATTTTTCTTTACCTAAATTCAAATATATGAGCACCAAATGTCACAATTTTTCTCTACATATAAGGAGATTGATTTAAGTCTTAAGAAAGTAGCTGCACGTGCTAAAAGCGATCAACGAATCTTTCCGTCTTTGGCAGAAACAATGTTAAGTGGTGAAATTCCGATTGACAGCGATTCTTGGTTTGATTCCCTACATATTATGACTATAATTAGTTTTTCCTTGTTTATTCTTAATACCTTGGCAATTGTTTGGCTCATATGGCGCTTTAGAGCATTGTCGACCGCCCTGTTACTTGCACATGCGACAAAAGCTCAATCTACAGTTCACTTCCAGTATACTATTGCACCCACGACTTCTCCTCCTGATTGGTTTACTACTGTTTCTGATGTACTCACTTGGGATCATTTGATCTTTTCAGTTTCAATCGTGACGTTCCCAATTTTCCTTGTCCAAGTCTATAAATGGATTTCACAGTCCAATGCGCGTACTAAACTTCGTCTTGAAATTACTACGGGAGTTTAATGCGTAATAGTTGATATTCTTCAGCTTAGTCTATGTCTTTCATATTGGAACATTACTGGACCATCGATGATTGATAACCTTTATGTTACGGGTTATCTTCGACCACGATTACATGTTAGATGGACATGTTTTAAGCTTACCAAAGTAAACAGTAACTCTGAACTAACCATGCCAACTTCGTTCCCTATTGATCTTGTATCTGCATTCAAACTTCGTTCAATTTTTAGCCAGCCCTTCTGTGCTCACGTTATTTGGACACACCATGATATTGCGTTTCCCCAACGCTCAGACGGAAGTATTTCGAATGTTCTCCTCAAACACACTCTTCTTTACCACCACACACTATTTTACCGTAAACACACACTTAAGTGTCCATGTTTTAGTTCTTATCAATAACGACAATAATTTTTCCCGTACGGTTATTTAATACCGATAAAGAACACGTGTGCTAATTGTCACAGAACGTATCTACTAATCACGTTAGGGTAACTATGTTTTTGTATTAATAGACTCCTCTGTAAAGAAAATAATTAGGTCACAAGTTATATCTGTTGTGTCTTTGTCGAAACTAGCACTGTAACACTGGACACATCCCCGAAGGGATCGTGTGGTGGGAGACAGTTACTGGTTAATTTTTAAAGCAAGATATTCTTGAGAGGAATCAGCTAAAGCAACGGGTGATGGATTGAATAGTCAATCACATTAATTTTCAGTACGAACAATAATATTGTTCTGCGATCCCCTGTACTTAAAAAGGTGGTTGACTTTTCAACAGTGTTACAGGCACTACTGAGGTGGGGAGGATCTTCTCTCCGTATGTATGAATTTTACATCTCAGTAGCTAGACATTTATTTTTATCGACTGACAAAGGCACGACATTATATAACAACCCAAACTCTTTATTTCAAGTTGTCCCTGTTGCATGTTACCTCTTATTTACTGAGGAAACGTTAGCACAACTACTCACGGGTATTGTGCCCTCTCCTGCTATGAGTCCGAGTTTCTTAGGGTTTTTCCACAAACTTCTAACCCATGCTTACCCTGGACTGGCCGAATTATATATTCGTGCCGCTGGTTTACCTCTTTCATTGTTACAAAATCCAAAAATTCCTTATCACAAATTCAAACAGTTATGCCGAGATGCCCATAATCTCGACGAATATTTAGCCAAACGAGTGAGACCAAGTTGCGTGTGTCCCCGGTGCACTCAGCACCGCACAGAACGTGATCAACCATGTCCTAATACATACAGACCCCAACTTATTTATTCAGGTAGAATACGAATCTTTCCCCAAAAGTCCGCGTTACCCTCATATTTAGCACTCAAGGACACTCAAACCACTCCTACACGCAACACAAATACACAGTAAGATAATAACAAAAATGTAGTGTTTCTTTCCAGTTATTAAAGAACATATACAGGAAATTATCCTTGATCTTCAGGATGTCTATGACGGCAACCGTCTAGAATCGTCTTGTTATGGCGATAATCGTCTGACAGGACTAGTCGTAGAAGTAGATTACGTAGAATTTCGTTGAAATATTTTAAAACCTTTTTGATTTTTCAAGTTTTATTTAATGTCGTGCCATGCTCCTTTCGTTGTATTTTTGAATTTTATTGAATGTTGTGAAGTGTTCTTTTCATTGCATTTTTTTAATTTTACTAAATATTTTGCAGTGTACATTTTATTGCACTTTTTGTATTTTACTGAATATTTTGCAGTGTTTTCTCATTGTATTTTTTTTAACTTTACTGAATATATCGCAATGTTTTTTCATTGTATTTGTTGAATTTTACCCACTGTTTTAACAATGTTATTATCATTGTATTTTTGATCTTTCATCTTTTACCTTCTTTTCATGACTGTAATATTTTTTCTCTCGAGCCTCGAGGACTCGGCCCAAATGTCACGGAGGGTATTATTAGCACAGAATTTTTGAGTAAAAGTAATAAGATAGAAATTTTCTCTAAATTGCATTAAAAGTAAATTTTCATTAAATTATATTGAAAGTAAATTTCCACTAAAATATATTGAGAGTAATTTTATTTATTTTCGTATTACAACTATATACTATTTTAATAAAGATTGCGCCCTTACAAGCAACTACAAATCCCCCTTGTAATAAACATTTCTCTTGTATGCCAAGTCAGCAAAATTTGCACTCGTAAGTTGTGTTAGTATTGATAGACCAGATTCCTAAAATTCTCCTTGACTGAGTAAGCTGTAAGATTCAGGCGTTTTTCTGAAACGAAATAAGCTGATGAGGCAGAATTGCTTGTTTGATGACGTAGGTTAACACACTCGGTTCCAGTGAGAATAGACAGGAGTCTCGTTCTGATTCGACACGAACAAAGCGCAAGTCAGCTAAACGTATCTCCATATTTGGCCAAAAGCATACGTTCAAAATTGTGTATAAATTGAGAGCAGACTTGCGCAAAATTAGTTCGTTCGTCGAAGAATCAGAAGACACTGTCTGTCTTTTCTTACAGGTAAGAATCGTCTGTGTTCGTAAATTTCTTTAAAGAATAGAGATTTTTGGATGTTAGAGATTTTCACGGTGAAGTTCATATTTTGCAACATTTTTCTGAGTTCGTTCTATTTTATATTATAATGTAATGGAATGTTTAATTGTTTTAAAGAATTTATATTCATTTTTATTTATGGTAATTATTGTTGGAAAAGACGAATTCGCTACCAACTTCATGTTTAGATTTAATGTGGAAATAAAATATTCTTTAAGTAATAAAGAATAATGTTTAGTAATCTATTCCAAATTAGTATTCTATTTTAAATTTAGTAAAATACAATTCTTCAAAATGATTGTTGCATTAATCGCAACTATTGAATTTTATATTCTTTGGCTATCATGAAGTTAGTCGAGATTGAATTATCTGTATTATATTCTAACATGCAGAAATTATACAAATGTATGAAGTTGGTAAGCTCTAAGGAATAGTATAACTTTATATGTATTTCGTATATTTTAAATATAATGGCTTTATAGATGTATCTCTAGAATGTAGTATTATATATTATATACATCGCCAACTTCCCCAAAGATGTAACCGTATCTACACCGTTACGGGTGACACCTTCTTTTAGAGAGCCTTAACTCTCTAACCATGGACAAAGACATTTCTTAACTTATGAGTATTTATTTCTCATAGCAAGAAATGAGAAGAAGGTTATGATAAAAAATCGTTTTCATAACATATTTATTTAATTAATATGAATAAAAATTGAACTTCAGAAACTAAAAGAAGCACTTTTTCAATTTGCAAAGGAGATTGCGATTATTCGCAAAAGGTTAAGATGTACGTTTTGTAGTGGACACACTGGACAGGGCTGTGCAAAATTCATTCACTCCGTCAACACCTTTGCTTGTAATCAATCTTAACTGCGTTGAAAATGCAAGTATGTGTATTTTGCATGTGATATAAATGAAATATATGTATAGTATGTACGCTGTACCTTTGATGTACCACTCCTTGTATTTGTGATTGACAAGTGAATCTTGATACAGATGCAAGTTTTAACGTAATCGTTGTTTAATAGCAGAAATGCTCATTTGCCTTCAGAGAAAATAGTGATCTATAGAATTTGGTTCATTAAACCTTGTTTAACAAATATTGGAACAAAATTAGACTACATTCACAAGACAATCACAAGCCACATGCAACATAAGCTACCACCTTTTGTGTAGCCAAACCGAACGGTTTACAGACTCCACATTTACCTGTTTCAGCCTGCGTGCACTCTCAAATCCAACGCCAAGGACCGTATGTTCACCATGAAATCCAGGAGGGCAGTCGGTGCAACGAAAGCCCGGGGACAGGTTGATGCATCGTGTCGTGTTGTCGCAGGGATTATGGTAGGCACACTGAAGTCGACGATACCGAAATTAGTGTCGTTATAAATACAATGAATCTGCTCATATTATACAAATAAATAAATAAAATAACCTCATTTACCCTCTGATCTACTATAATGCAGAGTTAAATGAAGTTGGGCAGTGTAGGAATAAATTGTTATTATTTACAGAGTAAGCTATGCTATGTTTTATATTAAAAATCTATGAATATGTTACATAATCTAAATTTACGGCGAATTATTTCTCTATAAGCATAGTTACCAATGCGATGCAAAAAGCAAGTGTATGTTAATTTGAGCGACACTACTGGAAATGAGATTTACTGGGAATCCTTTATAGCAAACAGACAGCTTGAGAGATCATTATTTCAGAAAAACAAATAAATTAACGTTATTGCACTGTGTGTCAATCGTCGTTAACAATTCATCCTTACACTGCCCAACGTTTCAAAACATATCACAACTTCCCGGGGGGGGGCCCCGAGTGGCCGAGTGGTCTAAAGCGCTCTCCGTTACGGATCACTGCCATCTCACCTCTGTCTGCGTGGGTTCGAGTCTAGGATTCGGCGAATGTGGATATGTGAGAAAGCTTGCCAGTAGCTTCTCGTGGGTCGGTGGTTCTTTCCGGGGATTTCCCGGTTTCTTCCTCCACCATTAATACTTGCCGCCATGTATAGCCTATCGTGTGCTGAAAAATGGCGTTAAGCCCCACAACAACAACAACAACAACAACTTCCCGGAAAGAAACACGAGCATCTATTACTTTGCGACAGATTCAACGTTGAAAGAGTAATACTCCATTTTCGATTTTCTCCCCACTTCGTACAAACAGAAAAATGATGTCAAACAAAGGGTACTAATGTGGTATATAACCGAGGTTCAGAACGATGTTTATCGAACAGCCGAATTTATTGGGGGGGGGGGGAGGCCGAAAGGGAGGATAATACTACCATCCAACAAAGTAATTGTTTCTAAATGCTAAATATAGTCACGTAGTCATGCCTGTTATAGCGTCAAACCTGTTATAGTGTCAACCCTATTACAGAGTCAAACCTATTATAGCGTCAAACATTATGGTGAAACCTTATATAGCGTCAAACCTATTACAGCATTGACCTGCATATAAGAACTTCGTGTTCCATTTATTTAGGAAAGAACGCACATTAAAATGGTGTTCCATTTATACAGGAAATAATGTAGTGTTACCGGTATAGAAATAACACTTTTAAATGGTACCCTGGGTGATCGTTACACACAGTTGTGACTGCAATACTTTTACTTCCAATTCTGCTTCAGACTATATTATAGTATAACAATATGTCGCAAATGAAACACCACTCATATAATGCTTATTGTTGTCTACATTATGTCTTATATGATGTCTGACGTTCAACAACGAGGTCCCGAGTGGCCGAGTGGTCTAAAGCACTCACCGCTATGGATCACTGCCATATCACCTGTTTGCGTGGGTTCGAGTCTTGGGTTCGGCCAATGTGGGTATGTGAGAAAGCTTGCCAGTAGCTTCTCGTGGATCGGTGGTTCTTTCCGAGGTTTTCCCGGGTTCTTCCTCCACCACTGATACTGGCCGCCATGTATAACATATCTTGTGCTGAAAAATGGCGTTAAACCCTACAACAGCAATAACAACGTTCACCAACAGCAGAGTATTTAAGTCAATAAATCTATAGATCACAATGAGTGCAGACCTAAATCCATGATGAATAAATCTGATTAGACACCATGTTAAGTCTGACCTTATGAAAATTTTAATCAATCAAATGAAAATTCACCTCATGCTTAAACTTACTCGAGATTCGGTGAACTTTGGGTCATGATTCCTTCCTTCAAGCTAAAAACAGGACTGCGATTCAAAGACGGAATGGAAGTAACGTGTGTCAGCAACAATATTAAAAAAAAGCAGCTACTGCGCCAATGCTTTGGCAAGGATTACAATGTGGCATTTAAAGCAACATTCTAAAGTCAAAATACTGGATATTGCAGATTATACTTATATATTGTAATTGTCGTGTTTTGGAGGGTTCTTGGTTAACTCTCTTGCTTTAATAAATAATCTGAGAGATTCATCTTAATGTTAACCAACCGTTCGGAAACATTTACAAGATATGAAGCATATGATACAAACAAATATCATGATGGGCGTGGAAGTGTAGTCGTAGCAAAGAATTACTGTCATTGCTCACTTATACTTCTAAATCGTATTGAAATACAAATTAAGTGTTCATAATGGACTTGCCTCATCAAGGTCAACGCATGTCGTTCCGTTTCCGCTATATCCAGCAGGGCAAGGTCCGCAAAGGAAACCGTCAGGAGTGTCTTGGCACTGCACGCCTTGGAAGCAAGGGCTGGAGTCACATGTAATGATTACAGTCCGGCAGCCATATCTACTTCCGTCCCCTGTTAAACCACGTGGGCAAGGGCCACAACGGTAACCATTCGGTGTATCATAGCATCGCACACCTGTAATGAATGTATTAAAATAAAACTTCTCACTGAACTGAGAGAATTGTCTCAGCGCCATAACTAGATCTTGGACCTTTGACCTCTGATTTTTTAATCAATATTATTTGCATAAGCCTATACGTCAAGTGTGACGAAACCTTCAAGTAGTTCAGAGGGAAATATGGCTCGTTATAGAACATATACTACAGTGAATTTGGGAGCGTATAATCCCTTATGGGAACTTAATATTAACGCTTTATAGATCCATGTGGGATTGAATAGAAGACGCATTTTGGAATCTAATATTATGTATTTCACTATTGGACTTATAAGAATTCGATAATGGTGGACATTATGGGGCTTATGGACGTTTTAACATTATGTACGACACTATCGGCCTATGGGACATTAACACGACGGGCACACTTGGGTTAATAAAACTCAAGCCGTGGGTCAGACACAGCTAAACACGGATAAGGAGTCTCACTAACTGACCAGCATCTAATCTGTCTGATCAACGCCTAGTCTAACTCATCAATACCTATTGTGATTTACCAAAATATTCTAAAACTCAATCTGGCACAACTTTTAAAAATCAAGTTTCTGATAAGATTGATTAAATGTCCTTGTCTCTTCCTACTTGTACCTTTTGCAAGAAGAAAGGACACATTATTTTGGATTGCTTCAAGTTGAAAAATAAGCATCAGAATAAAGACATACCTATCCCAAATGCTCTTTTTTCTAAGAGGTCAACGTCACGGGCATGTACTGAAAGCAATACATTTGGTGGGTCTAATAAACCCCAGTCTAATTTTATTATGGAAAAGTATGAACCATTCATGTCGAAGGGTTCTATATCACTCTTGAATGATTTGGCCAATCCTATCCCTATTAAAATGTTAAGGCACACAGGAGCTTCTCAGAGTTCTTTATAATTAGGTACTTTGCCTTTTTCTGAGAAGTCTTCCTCTAATGAGAGTGTTCTTATTCAGGGAGTAGAGTGCGGCTTTGTTAATGTTCCTCTCCATTATGTAAATTTGTCATCAGACTTAGTCTCAGGACCCGTGACAGTAGGAATAGTGACTTCTTTAGCCGTTCAGAGCATTCGTTTATTACTAGCACCGACCTAGCTGGAGATAAGGTTGTGGTTAATCCACTTGTAACTGGCAAGCCTTGTCAAGATCAGAAAGTTGATCCTATTGAAAAAGAATTCCCTGATTTTTACCCAGCTTGTGCAGTTACTAGAGCTATGGCAAAGAAAACTCTTGAGAAAGATGTTGATAAGGAAAATATTCCTTTAGCTGACACACGTATTGGTCAGGCTTTTGATGAGGTCACTTTCACTCCTTATTTGGATCAATCAATGGATATTGATCACAGTGATCCTCTTTTAACTATTCATTCTCTTTATTGTAATCAGGGTGACAAAGGACAATCACTTGTCGTCGAACAGGAAAAAAATCCTGAGATCTCCTGTTTGTTTCAAAGGGGCCATTAGTGAAACTGAAGCCATCGAAGTACCTGTCTGTTATTTCATTAAAAATGGAATTCTTATGAGAAAATGGAGACCTCCCGATTTACCTGCTGGTGACGAGTGCTCAGTGAACTATCAAATTGTAGTTCCAAAATCTTACAGACAGGAAATACTTAGTCTGGCCCATGAAACTCCTTTGACTGGCCATTTAGGAATTATTAAGATTTATCACATGATCTTGACTCACTTTTATTGGCCAAAACTCAAATGTGATGTATGTAAATAATGCAGATCTTGTCATACTTGTCAGATGGTAGGAAAACCCAACCAGAAGATACCTAAGGCTCATCTGCAACCTATTCCTGCATTTGACGAACCATTTAGCAGAATAATGGTAGACTGTGTTGGTCCCTTACCTAAGACCAAGTCAGGCAATCAATACTTGTTGACCATTATGTGTGCGTCAAGAAGATTCCCAGAGGGAATTCCTTTGAGGAATATTAAAACTAAAACAAAAGCAAAACTTTTGATAACGTTTTATACTCAATTTGGCCTTCCCAAATCTGTCCAATCTGATCAAGGGTCAAATTTTATGTCTGGAATTTTCCAGCTACTTATGCTTGAATTTGACATTCAGCAATTCAAGTCAAAAGTGAAATTAAGGTTTGACAGAACTTCAATGGAGAGAACTTTTGAGTTTGTTAATAGAGTTGAGTCTCTCTTGTTCATTCTTCAAAATTTTCTTCAGATTAGGTATTACGGCCCTGACAAAGGTAAGAAGAAAATGAATGAGTTAAATTATAATAATAGTACTCTGATGTAAATAAATTATAGGAGTACCAGTATACTCAGATAGATAGCCAGGTAAATCGCGCAATTAATTTAGTTGTGCCTGTCCCACTCACTGACGATTTAAGTGAAGGAATGCAATCGGACAAATCTTCGGAATTCAGAAATTATGAATAATCTGGACCAGAAACTTTCACATTTGCAACAACAAGAAAGGAATGAACCTAAACAGTTATTATTTGAATATGAGCACTTATTTCCAGATGTTCCTACGAGAACAAATAACATTTTTCATGACGTTGAAATATAAATTCCACACCTGTGAAACAACACCCATACAGGATGAACCCTCTCAAACAGGAATACTTGAAAAAAGAAATTCAGTATCGGTTGGAGAATGATTTTATGGAGCCCAGTAAATGTGTCCGGAGTTCACCATGTATACTTGTTCCAAAACGAGATCAGACTTTTCGTATGTGCACTGACTATAGAAAGGTGAACAGTGTGACTACACAGATTCATTTCCATTACCAAGAATCGATGACTGCATTGATAACATTGGAAATGCCAAGTATGTCACAAAATTTGACAATCTGAAAGGATTTTGGCAAATTCCACTAACGGAAAGGGCAAATGAAATTTCGGCATTCGTTACTCCAGATGGACTTTATCAAGTGATGCCGTTTGGGATGAAGGGTTCGCCAAGTAACTTTCAACATTTGATGAATATGATTACCTCTGGTCTAGATATTTGGGATGCTTACATCGATGATGTCGTCATCTACAACGACACCTGGAAAGAACATCTAGCAACAGTTCGGAAATTCTTTGACAGACTCACTGATGCAAGTTTGACAATCAATTTATCCAAAAGTGAGTTCAGTCGTGCTTGTGTAACATTCTAGGACATATTGTGGGACATGGACAAGTTAAACCTATAGATACTAAGGTCAAGGCTATCTCTGAATTCCCTGTGCCTGTCAGTAAAAAGCAACTGATGCGATTTTGGGGTATGGCTGGATACTATCGGAAATTTTGTTCCAATTTTTCTATTATTGCTGAACCCCTGACAAATTTATTGAGCAAGAAAAACAAGTTTCTTTGGACTGAAAAATGTCAGGAGGCTATTGAAAAGTTAACGGCCATACTTAATAGTGCACCAGTTCTTACAGCTCCAAATTTCAGTCAATCATTTAAACTAGCAGCAGGAGGGCGAATTCTACAAAATTTTTAATTAGAGATTTAGCTGAAAAATAAAGCTTCCTACGAAGATGAAAATACAAACATCAGTAATGTCAAAACCAAAATCTCTAACCGACCCGAAACTTTCCTATTTGGGTTAGATTTTTCTGTTTCTTTATTTTTTGACATTTATGGTTTTGTTTTTTTTATGGTGTGTTTGTTTATGTGGCCGCTCACACACTCGATGTGGTCGCTTTCCCTGCTGCTGTGTTTCTAAATCAAACATTTTATCGAGACCTACACGACACCTCGACCGATGATCATGTAAATTTATCGTGATAAATCTGTGTGGGGTAGCTTGTGCTTTGGAAAAGAAGTTTTTGAACTTAATCATATCCATATCACCTGAACACCAAGTCTGATGAATGTTTCGTAGAGCATGTGTATCGACTCCATTGAACACAACTAAAATATTACAATTGTCTCTGATCACTTTAGGTATTTGTGTATATCGCTGAATAACATAAATCACGTCTGTATTTTTGTGTCTGCCTCGGGAAAATATCCGAGCTGGATTTGATTGCTTGTACAGCATCACATCATCATATACTACGAGATTATTAATACGTCCATCGAGATCATCCCTAGATGGAGCTTCATCAATATCGGTGATAAAATCAACAATATAATTATCATCCTATTCTTCATCCAACGACTTCGCTTCTTCATTAAAATCTTTAAGCACATCGTAACATCTTTGATTATCTACGGATGGTGCCACTAAATACAACTTATCCCACTTGAGCCATCTCATTATCAGATTAAAGTAACAATTACGTCTTACCAGCCCCATATGGACCTATTATAATTGCTCTGATGGAATGTGGAAGTGCTGCATGATGCTTGATTGGCTCTTGTTTTCGTGTCCCTGAGAAATCAGTGACATCCATGTTGTACAAATATAATAAATAATATGAATTTATATTGTGTTCGATGCAGAGCATCCACCCCCAACCAGTGGATTAACAACATTAACAACAAAAATAAAAAGCGTGCACTTAGAGGCAAGTGTGTAAAATGTGGTACAAACAAATACAGATTTATTTCTTCTCATACAAAGACAGGTGGTGATATCGCTGCTTCACTGGGAAAATTA
This sequence comes from Megalonaias nervosa, assembly GCA_016617855.1. Taxonomy (NCBI): domain Eukaryota; kingdom Metazoa; phylum Mollusca; class Bivalvia; order Unionida; family Unionidae; genus Megalonaias; species Megalonaias nervosa. Next base: position 206,119 of record JAECUM010095443.1, read on the forward strand.
CCAGGGACTCTACGGGCTAAATACCCAGGAGAAAAAGCATCTTCCTGGACATAATTATTGTGGTCCTGGAACCCGACTTGATATCCGGCTTGACGAACGAGACCAGCCAAGACCTGGAGAGTATCCAATAAATGCGATTGATCAAGCGTGCCACGTTCATGATGTCGCGCATAAAAATAAAGATTTACAACAATGACATATTGCAGATGTGAAGTTGATTCATTCATTAAATTCCATAAAAAAATATATCTGTCAGAGAAAAACTTGCTAGTTTCCTTGTAAAATCTGCGATGAAAGGCAAACTAATGCTAGAGGCCGGTAATTAATCATTGATAACTATTATAATGTAATCTATTTATTATAGCCCAAGAGGATATTAGTGAGGTAGAGCAGCGATTAGTAAACTTGCTGATGCAGCAGGTGTCACACGTTCTGTTGCTGGGAATTGGTTAGCACGACAGGCAATATGGCAAATTTATCTAACACCACCGAAAAAAAAATTCAGTACGCACATTTTGATGTCAGCACTCCCAATGAAGTTCATCAAGCAGATATTTTGTTTTTATGCATGATACTATTAAAACACGTAGACGTCAATCAGGCACATACAAACACTCGTTGCCTGTCGTTGACGTTGCAAGTAGATATAAAGAAGCAGAAACATTAGCAAGAAAAAACAGCAACTGAAGTTGCATCTGCTTTTGAACGAATTTATCAACGAGGAACTTTGCGATGGCCACAGCTACAACAGGAATATCCTGGCAAAGAATTTCTTTGTGCAATATCATCTCTGATGAGAAAACATAATGTCAAAATCAGACGAGGGCATAGCGCAATTCATCACGATCAGGCAATCGTTAAACGATTTAATCGAACACTTGCTGAGAGATTATTTGGATATCAATATGCAAAGGAAATATCCACTGACCTTAAGTCCGGGGATAAAAGATCTCGTGAATGGGTTGCAAGACTACCAAGTGTGATAGCTGCGTTAAATAATGAAATTACTTGTGCGACTTCTATGAAACCCATCAGCGCGATCACAAGTAAAACATATACCAATACAACGACGTGAATCTTTCTCAAAACAACCAGTATTGGGTAATGTGACTGTAAAATATTTATATGAACCTGGTGAACTTGAAGGTGGTAAAAAAAGAGCAACTGATCCCATTTGGAGTGTGACTACACAAGTAATTTCCAGCGTGGTAAGATCCACGGGTAGATCTGCAATCTACAGACTAGACTCAACTGCTGCTCAGGGTGGATTTGTACGTGAACAATTACAAGTAATTCCTGAAGATACACAATTACTGCCGCCTTCATTTCCGTAAAAGCAGAACACTAGCACACCTTCGTCGATTACCCTCAAGACAGGTAAATATCACATTTTCACGTGTGTGACCGAGATTACTATTAATTCTATCCACGGTGAATTTTCTTCGATTATTATTCGAATACTGCCATGACATTATTGTATTACAGCTCGCACAATGATTATTCTGTTGTTGTTTCAGTGTCATGATAAAATCAACATCGAGATCAAAGTCGTGCTTATTTTTTTTTTTTTTTGTCAGATTGATGATAACTAGCTAATTGTTTCTTGACAACATCTTTAATGTTTCTATCAGTTATTTCCTCGGTCATCAGGCGATCTCTTACAACTCTCCTCAGTTGAGATTTTTTCCGACTCTCGAAACCGCTAGATAAACTAAATTCGACCATTTGATCCGATCATCGATAATCCAAATATTTGTATCAGAAATAGTTAATCCCTGTGACGAATGAATCGTTATAGCGTATCCTAGCGTCCACGGGGATTTATCTATCGTTAATGCGTTCTCAACTGCGCTAACATAAGCAACAACAATATCATTAAGAACGAGCTTTTGTTTCTCATTCGTTCCTGGAATATCGACCTTAATATTTTGTTTTCGTGTATCTGCTGGGCGATAACAAAACGGCACTGGCAAATCCGAGAATCTTTCCTTGTGTAACAGAAATAATTTTTCTTGGAGTGTATCACGAACTATCTTCCGACTTGCGACTTTCAAATCAGTAGGCTTCCATAAATTCCAAATATGATTCATCGGAGTTTCTGGAATTATTTTACGCATTATCTCACATTGCATCTTATCTGGCTGCAGTCTGATCAATCTTTTAAATTCTTTCAGTGGTTCATCAATAGCTCTATGATCAACAGTTATCTCCTCATAATAATCTACGACCTATTTCAGCCATTCGTGTGGAGATGATCCAACAAAAGGTGGAGGTTGACCATGATCACCACACATGATAATCGCAGTATTTCTCGCCAACAGCCAATCAAGAAATATTTTCAATACCTCAAACGCTACCGTACAGATCTCATCCCAAATAATAATCTTAGGAATATGTCTCTCACCCATTTGCTCAGGAGTCCACGTATCTCAATTCCATCGAAAGAAACTGTGATATGTACACGAATTAACTCCACGTTCGTTCATTTCTCGTGCAAGTCTATGTGTGGGTGTCAAAACAATCATATCGGCGGATTTATTTAATCGTCGAAATAATTCAATCGCACGTGTTGTTTTACCAGAACTACCGCACCCGTTGAGATAAACAGTCTTATGACGGGTTACAGGATTAAACTCTGATGGAGCCGATGATAATTCCGATAAAGGATTATTTTCACAATAATTATCCTCAGAAATATAATCAGCTGATTCAGAATAATCAAGAATTTGTTCTCGTTTTATTCTCTATTCACCCCAAGACGCGTCATTGGAAATTGTTAACTGTTTCAGTGATTCTGTGTATTTTTTATTGATATTAAATGAATCTGTAGCGACCCTAACCGCGGTATCAGAAAATCTGTTTATTTATCAAAACATACGCAAGGATCGAAGATCTTAAATGAGTGAACTGTGGTGATTCACCTTCAGCGTAGCTCACGATTGTACCTAATTTAGTTCCATCAGATAAATAAGCATTTTCTCGGCTTATAAAAATGTTTTGGTTGAATTGGCCATTATAAAATCGAGTTCAGCATCATCGATGACTAGTCTACAACAATGTCATTTGTGATCATACGATCCTCCTTGCGTAAATTTACCAATTATTTTTCTCCAAAGATCCTTTACGAGTTATTTTCATAATAAGTTATAATATCAGGATTTTCATCATCAGAGTATTTCTTCTGCTGTGGTAACAAAACTTGTTTCTGCGGACGATATGATATAATTGCTTCACTGAATGTCGATGACACCAAAATTCCCGTATCAATCATACATCTAACTAAAACTATTGGAACCCAACATTTTTCTGAACAATGTCTCCCAAACCAAACATGAACAACCGGATGGAGATTCCGTGCTGACTTGAATGACTAAATGCATTCCGGTCAGGTCAAAATTTGGAAAGTGTCCCTTTACCGCAACTCTGGCCATCTCGTGTGTTGGATGTCCAAATCTTTTGAAATACTCAGAACATTCTCCGTATCCAAGAAAACTTCCGGGATAACATGCAACCATATCAACCGATATAACATCTTTATAATCGTATTTAATATTCCATAAACCGCCATGTCCGTATTCGATACAACTGCGTTGGATATCTTCAAGAAATTCCAACCGTGTTGGTTTCCATGAATTTTTCTTCTGAGCAGCATATGCAGCGACTGACAAAACGGTAAAACAATTGCTGAGTAATCGTTCGACAGTGATTTCATCACCGCCATCAGCGCCGATTTCATCGGTGTTTGTGTATTTCAACGCAAGATTTTTCATTTCGTAGTAGAGAGATTCTGTACTATAAATATCTCCATTAGGCCGTACAAACTGATCATAGCGATTTTTATCGCTGTTCACAGATTCTTAACTCTGAAACAACCACACGGATACAGGGTCACTCTTAGTGATATTTCCAATAAAATCAAACATATCGCCGCTATAGAATTTAACAGTTCGATTTTGTGGAAATATTGTTATATCCGAAGTCCACACATGTGCGTATGATCAATAATTTATATCGAAGTTTCATTTCTTTTATATTTTGATTCGTATAAAATCTCTCAGGTTAATGTCTTCACCCTTATTGGAAATCATAATTTTTTTTCTAGTTCAGCAACATCTTTGATACACGCTCCTTTATCTCTGACTGTTTCTGCCCACTCATTTACTTTTTGCGCTTTAGATCCATTAAACCATTTCCTCGTTTCGCATTTGTGAAATATTCTGTAACTCGCTCAGAAACACAATTCAGGCGAGAAATTTTCATCGGTAGAAGTTTATCGACGTTAGGTTTATCATTCAGTGGATATATCGCATAAACAACTGCCGTTACAGGATATGCTCGTTCATAATAAGGTCTATAAATTCCAGTCAGTATTCCTGGTTTTGAATTTTTATTTGTCGTTACAATACCTCCACTATGACCCTAACGAGACACGCGAACAGGATCACATTTGTCACGGATAATTCATGTGTCGTGGTCTGTCGCTACGATATATTTTATTCGAAAAATATATTTTCGTGCAGCGTGGAGATAATTAACAGTTGTCGCTGCTGGCTTATCATTCATTGTAGGATCTACAACACCTTTGGTGTCGCGTGCAATTCGGAATGTTGACCATACATGAGCTGCACCATCATCGCGAAATTCTCTCTTGGCTACAGTGATACGATTGATCAGAGTCTTATTCGTTAAATCAAGCAAAGTTCGCCTTGGTAATTGAGGGGTTATTCTGTCGAGATCGAATCTGGCTTTAGAGGGCTTAATCGCAGATAATCTCGTAAATTCCTCCATATTATAATTAAGCCAAATATATATTTAAATTGAAGATTATATATATATATATATATATATATATATATATATATATATATATATATATATATATATATATATATATATATATATATATATATATATATATATATATATATATATATAAAAAGCAAAAGAATAAGTGTAAGTGGCTTATAATCGGTTGTACTTTAACCTCCCGAATGACATCCTGCAGAAATGTATGTGTAATTATTAAATGCAGGTATATCATACGGGGCGTTTGGAAAATTGAAATATAAATCCACACTGCAGTTTATACAGCAGTTGTGATTTATTCAGTATACTGATCACTTGTAGAAACTGCTCGTTAGTTAACTTCAGTATAAGTCACGCACCGCTTGCGTGTGCAGTCTAGGTAAGTTATGTTTAGATCTCCAGGTAAGATAGCTGAACAGACCTACATGTACTTTAACTCCCGGATGCCATCCTGCAGAAATGTTTGCGATTACTAAATGCAGGTATTTTATACAATATATTTTATATAGTGTGTTTGGAAATTTAAACAACGTGGTGGGTATTGTTTTTCACTCACCCCGGGGTTTGATTGAGGGGGGTGTACATGAAACTGGAGCCTCCAAAATAAACAGTAACGTGATGTAGCTCTCAATCTCACTGAATGGTACCCCACACAAGGACATTCAGAGAGAATGTCGCCAAAAAAAATTTGGAAGAGTGCCCCATACAAGCCATAGGAAAGGCATCAATGAAAGGACCCTTCAACAGCAAACACTGGCAAATAATGAAGGGACCCCGTGGAATGATAACCGCTTATCATTGCTACTGTTTATTTTTGTTTAGAAATATTATTATTTTTATTCTGATTCAGATGAAGATTTATTTTTATTTTTATTCTGATTCAGATTCAGGTTCAGATTTATTTTTATTTTTATTCTGATTCCGATTCCGATTCCGATTTATTCACTAATATTATTATTCTGTTACAGATTCAGATTACTTTTTATTTTTATTCTGATTCTGATTCAGCTTCAGATTTATTTATTTTTAGTCTGAAACAGATTCGGATTTATTTTTTTTTATTCTGATTCAGAAAATATTTTTATTTTAAACAACTATTATATTATATAATGAATACTGAAATGTTCATGCAATTATTTCTGCGATTAAAAATTTAAATTATGAGAATATAGAATTATCTAAACAACTGGACCCTGAAAAAATTAAAAATAATTTTGAAGCGCTAGAGGAACGGAAATATAATGGGAGATATACACTAGCAGCTGAGTATAGATTCATTAAGTTACTTCAACAAGCCATGAAACAATCTCTACCTTATGTCGATGAGGAGGATATTCAAAACTTTGTTTCACTCGCAAGCACGATTGAGAAAGTTAGATCAGAATTATCATGTGAATACGAAACAGAAAAGATTGAGTTCACGTGTGCGACGGCTGAAGAAATTTATGTACGATTGTAAAGTCACTGACGAAGTCACCGACGAAGTTACTGACGAGAGTCAAGAAGGATTATGAAAGTGGCTCAGATTCATGTTATAATATTTATTCTCATTCAGATTCATATTATAATATTAATTGTATTATGATAATAATATTTATACAGAATCAGATTATAGAATTTATTTTTAATCTGATTTATTTTTTATTTTTTATCAAGAGAGATTTTTGTTATTTTGAGTACCATTTACCCCATCGATTTTCAGAATTCAGTCTGATTTTGATTTTTAGTCGGATATTTACCCCAACAAATTGTGGAATCTGGACGATAATTATAATTTTGAGTACAATTTACCCCATCAAAATTAGAAAATCAGTCCGAAAACAATAAAAATAAAATTTATTGTTGTTGTTGGTCAGTAAAAAATAATATTTTATTGTTTCAGCGTAATTTTATACAACAAATATATAATTTTAAGTACCATTTAGCCCATCGATTTTCAGAGTTTGTTCTGATTTTGATTTTTAGTCGGATATTTCCCCCATCGATTTTAAGAGTTTAGTCTGATTCAGTAAAACAAAATAAAATTTCATCATCATATTTATTCTGATTCTGATTCAGATCCAGATTATAATATTTATTCTGACACAGATTCAGATTATAATATTTATTCTGACACAGATTCAGATTATAATATTTATTCTGACACAGATCCAGATTATAATATTTATTCTGACACAGATTCAGATTATAATATTTATTCTGACACAGATCCAGATTATAATATTTATTCTGACACAGATTCAGATTATAATATTTATTCTGACACAGATTCAGATTATAATATTTATTCTGACACAGATTCAGATTATAATATTTATTCTGACACAGATTCAGATTATAATATTTATTTTTATTCCGATATGATTCAGATTTAGATTCAGATTATATTTATTTTTTATTTTTATTTTTTATTCTGATAATAATATTATTCAAATTCAGATTATATTTATTTTTTATTTTTATTTTCTAATCTGATTCTGATTCAGGTTATAATATTCATTCTGATTCAGATTCTGATTATAATATTTATTCCGATTCCGATTCCGATTATGATTATAATAGTTATTCTGGTTCAGATTCTGATTATAATATTTATTCTGACTCAGATTCTGATTATAGTATTTATTCTGAATCTGATTATATTTATTCAGCTTCAGATTTATTTTTATTTTTTTTCAGAGTCAAATTATATTTATTCACATTCAAATTATAATATTTATTCTGATTCAGATTTTTTCCCCATTAATTGAGAATTTTCTACTCTATCGATTACATCATCGATAACCTTACTACGAAATTTGTTTAGACAATAATAACACACCATCAATTGTTGTGCATGGGTTAGTTTTTCTATCTCAGCAATTATTCCATCCATTATATTTATTTGTGTAATTCAATTTGAGAAGAGATCAGTCACGATCTCACGTAGAAACTTATCGCCAAAACTTCATTCCTCAAATCAAGCAAGTGTCCGGCCTGGTCAGTAAGTCTAAAATGTATCCGTGACAACAGAGGATTATGACATCGCAGATACAACGGATTAATGGGAACTGACACAATTAAAAACCCAGAAGGTTCTTCGGGGGTAAATGAATATAGGATATATCCCTGTTGTGCTTGTCTGGATTTTTCAGTATCTACTTGATAATAGCATCACACACCAAATTAACTGCAATCGTTGATGTGATCGCGACAACACCTGGTGATATATGGCGACCACCACCGTCTGGATCATTGTTATGTTTGAAAATATTTGCCGGAGGAGATATTTTTCGGGTTTATTTTATAAGAAAATACTAACGAATTATTTACGGGCAACCCACCGAATGACTTTGATCTAATATTTGGCCAGGTGTAATATACTCGGAATTGCGCTAATGCTATTTCTTTTGCTGGAATTGCTGTTGGAAAGATAATGTCGAATTCAGGATTAGTTGAGCTGGTTGATATCATCGTAGTTGTTGATGATGTTGTATTAAGCGACGATTTGTTGTAGCAATGACGTGTCATTGGTGACGATCTTTGATCGTTTGATGACATTATTATAATTTACTTCCTGATTTTAAATCAGGATTTAAATTAAGGTGACTGTCTTTGTCGGAGATAGTGGTTTTTGATTTACAGTTACCAAACCGGAGGTGTCGTGGTAAACCTTAATCATTTCTGCGAATTCCTGATCTGATATTCCATCGTTGAGCCCTGATGATATCAGCGATGATAATTTGGCATGCGCATGTGTTACCGCGGATAGCAATACTGTATATTCGTGTAATGTATTAGCCGCACACGTAGATATTTGTTTTTTTTTTGCGATTATATTAAGAATATCAGCAACACCAGATACAAACGTACGACGCTGATAATGATCCGATTATAGTTGCTCTTCTAGCAAAGACCGCGGCTGCAGAATAAACATTTATATCAGTAACAACGATACATCTACGGTATTTTTTTATTTTTACTGCGAATTCGTCAATGATATTTTTTAGTTGAGTCTGTAACAATCACACTTGTTCTTATCTGAAACGTTGCGCTGCAACAAAGTCGATCGATTGGTTCATTATATAATTTAGGTAGGTGGCAGTTTAGCGACTAATTCAAGATACCAATAGTAGATCAAACCGGGGTCTCGTTTTTCGGGATACACTAAAATACCTGCCAAGTCGTTTTGATCCAGTACTACTAACACAGGTCCAAAGGATCTACCAGCTGGAAATCTCCGTAAATTACTGGGTACTATCATACTGGGTACTACTATAATTTCTGTTTCAAATACTATAGTGCTGAGTACTGAGAACCTGTATATACCGGTAACATCACGTCTGATGTTATTACTGTTTGGGTCCCATAATGCTGATCCAGATGCTAATATATATACTACACTGTCGGTAATTTTTTTATTTCGGAGAATTTAATATAGATAACTGCTGGATTTCCCAAAAATTCGTTAATATTTTTATTTATGTCAGAGAATTTAATGTCGACGACAGCTGGACTTCCAAAAAATTCATTTATTGTTTTATTTGTGTTTCTACGAAAATTCAAAAACGTTTGTACGTGAGTAGTATATTTAGATCTAAATGTGGTCATTCCATCATTGATTGTCATCAGCGATGTCATCGTCGGAATGTTGCTATCATCGACATATTTCTTCGTTGCAGCGTCATCATTTAATTCTGGTTCTCTAAGACCAGTAATTTTATTATTATACATGTTCAGAGAACCAGTCATTGTATCACCTGCGGATAGTAAACGATCATCGATCTCAGTTCTGATCGTGGCATTCTTGCTGTCTACGTATCATTTTGTTGCCACATCATCGTCTGACTTTGGTTCTCTCACGTTAATAATTCTATTTTTACTCATGTTGAGATAATATCTCCGATTCTACTGATACGTCCAGCAATCTCTCTCATGAGTGTTAAGACTGATTCCTCCGAGTTTTTAATTTTACCGTTTTTAGTAAATACCGCTAAGTTATTTTCGATTGCATCTGGAACTCGCAGAATAATATCTGTCAGCGGGATATTACTCCTTTTTAATCGTCCTTGTTGATCCTGGAAAACAACAACTTTATTTTGGTCCACATCTGCGAGACGCAAAAGATAGATATCTCGTCCCTGATATTATCAAGTGTTCCATATTTGGATAAGTCACCTTGCTGAGTTTTCCTCAGGCGAGAAGATCTTCCGAAAATATCTACCATTGTATATTCGCTAAGGTCTGTTTAAAATGTTGAACAACGTGGTATACTCGTGTACGACTGTATGAGGCGGCATTGTTGATGATGACACAGCGTTGAGTACAGCAAGTACTTCACGGCCAAATATTGGCTGATCAGTTACTGTCTGTGTTGGTATTGTTGAATACCATACGGGAGTTTGCACTCCGCTGACATTTTTTAAAAATTCCTTCGGTGGTGCCAACCCATACGAATCAAAATAAATAATTCCATGTGGATCAATCGCGTATGCAACTCAGTGAGTACCTGGACCAGAACTTCCATCGAGATTAATGACACCGGACTCAACACGATTTAGTTGTTTTGGTAACTGATCAGGCATAAAAACACCTCTGAAGTTTTTGATATTTAATCGCGCAGCAGCATCAAGTAAATCAAAACTGGAAGCGGGTATTTTGATTCTTATCTGATTTTTTTTTTTTGTATAATTTTCCCCCACGATAGGTTCCTGGGAGTCTAAGTCCACTTCCGGTTGTTTTCTTCTTTGCCACGTGTTGTAATAAGTCCTCTTAAAAACCAATCTAAGTAAGCCTTCGGTTTCTACGATTCCATCTCTCTTGTTTCACTCTTTAATGCACTTATGACGCCGCTTACAAATCCTTTTCCACATCGGTTTCTACCACCTGTTGCTTTCTTTAATGCCATCCCTGCTACAGTTCCAACAGCACCAAGTGCAACTGCTTTTGCCACCGAAGGGGCCGCTGCGCCGATGATTCCTGTTATAGCTGCGAGAAGTGAAAATATACCACCCATCTTGGCAATGTCGCTAATGGTACCCGCAGACAAATCAAGTCGTACGCCGGTCTTTGATCGTTTGGCGTCATTGAAATGGCTGAGCTGACGTTCTATCAGTGATAGTTTATTTGGACCACCTGAGATTTGTCCTCGTTTCAGTAATATTGTTTTTACCGAAATTTTTTTTTTACGGTGATTGTAGTTTTTTAATCTCACCAGGAGTCACACTGACACTAATATGATGATATGACATTATAATATTATGATCGATTTAATCACATGTTTTTTACTGGGGCATCAATGACTCTCATTCGTCCACCAACACCTTCAAGCAACATTGTTTTATCTGAGAGTATAACAGCGATTGCTCTGTAATTAGCAATTACTCCTCTTGTCACAAGAGCTCAAAAGTGTATATCAACTACTGATTGTCTGAACAAATCCAAGTGTTCCAAAGAGAAATAATAGATCGGATACAGCGTTCGTAAAATCCCGCTGAGATATTTGCAAACCAGTATCAATATTTTGATCACGCCCCATGGATGTCATCAAACGATGATATGCACGTGCAACATGATTATTTTCAAAATCCAGTAATATATCCTCAGCTGGTTCTTGATGTCCATTTATTCTCAGTGAAACTTAAGTAACACCAAGTTTGTCAAATATCATTACACTACGTAACTATGAGTTTACTCGTGTAACATCTTGGAAAGCAATAAATATATGTGGCGGTGCAGAGACACCTTGCTGTCATGCTATCTGCCATGTGAATAAAACATTAATGTTATTGTGAACACTATCTGTGGTCATCGTCAACCATGGCAATGTTGATTTTCCGCCGCTGTCCATAAAAGAAAGTAGTGATGGAGTCATTGTTGGCATCCACAGAAAGTTTTGTCAGTATTACTTTTCCATGAAGTGCTGCGTTTGCAGCTGGATTAACTCCTTCAGCGTGCCATATTGCATCATCGTCGGTAGGTTTTTTCATAAGGACGATTGTGTATTTTGCCCCGAAGATAACCTTTCTAACATTTCAACAAAATCCAAAGATATGTAACGGTGGAATTGCACATGAAAATTCTTCATTGTCGTTCAACATTGATCGACGTGTTGCGAATCCCAAGTTGAAATTTTCATTCATTAATACAACTGTGTCCCCAGCTGCATTTAGTGTTACGTTTCTGTTTTCTTGATGATCAGTTGTATCCTTTGCAAACAGCATTGATGGACCAACTGATCTCGAATAATCATCGCTGTATCTTGCAAGGCCAAGTATTGTTGTGGCAACGTCGATGTCGTTATGACAAACCTCAATTTCCCGACAATTAATCATGTATGTGGCACTTTCAAATTACGCCATGATGCCATTATTAACAAAACCAACTCGATCACCAATTCCGTAATTTGTATTATCTAATTTCAAAAGTCTACCTTCGATTTTAATAAATGCCTCAGCGGGCAGGAAATATCTGCTTGTATCCTGAACTTGTAATTCAATTCTTCCATGCTCGTTACGTACACGTGCGTCATAAAAATAATACTGATAATCACGTACCGATTCATCTTTGAGAACTGGTGCGTCCATGTCGAATGCGGGATCAGATATACATTTGAACATTTTTATTATATTTGTTATCGTCTAATACGAAGACCACATCCTGCAATCAGACTTGCAGCTATATTTTGTTTTCTTTTCCTGATAGGGGTACACCAGCCATCGATGGCAATGCCATTGCTGATAGTTCTTGATTCGCAGCTTGATTTATTATTTTACTAACAATTGCAGGCATAGCCAACTCCGCTAGTTTTGATTCGCAGCCTGATTTATTATCTTATTAACATTTGCAGGCATAACGTCTGTGCTGGGTAATTTTACTGGCTGAGATTTCGTCGTACTAATCGTGCTTGATTGATGAGAATACTTTACCGGCAACATCACCAACAGTACCGATAACTTTTTCACGAACAACATCAATTGCTTTCATCAACAGTTGCTTTGCAAATGGTATAGTTTTTGGGGCTATCCTTCTAAATAGACCCCGAACAACATCACCAAGTCCATCTCCGTAGTACGCTTTATGTGTAGGTAATCGCGAATTTATCTCCTTGACCATGATCGGTCCACGGTGAGCATTATGTATAATCATTTATTTTCTTGTCACTAATCTAATTGTATACCCTTAATCAATCACTACAGTAATCATCGGCGATTACATCGATGAGGGATCGATAAACATTAATATCCATGATACCACCTGTAAATAATCTCTGACAAATATCAGCTGCTTCATTAATGATTTCTGGGGAATTATTACCAGCTCGTTTTCCGCCAATCAGAATTTCTAATCGTTCAACATCGGCAGGAACATTATTGGGACATGGAGTAATAAGACCACTTCCTTGAGTGACCAAATCGCTCAGACCATTTCCAGTTGTTTCTTTCTTACTTGGTGAACGTGATTCACTCCTTCGTCTAATTTCCTCATATTCAGAATCTTCCGTTTCATTTTGTTTCCTCGCTCGTTCAACCTCTTTAAGTTTAGACTTCATTCCTTCTTTTTGTTTTCCTTCTTGTCTTACTTGTTCAAAATACTCTCGTACTGTATTGTTAAAGATGTCAAAATTATTAATATATTCCTCAGTTCTGATTTGCGGAATATCAACAGCGACGCGATATACATCCTTAATCCAATCGGCAGGTCTCATATTTTTAACTTGTTCGGGTTTCACATAATTATTTCTATTATAATATCCAAACGCGACAATATCAAGTGATTGGTTTCGATCTCTGAGAGCGGCAATACCTTCAGGTGTGAATTTATGTATGATGTTAATTCTGGCTCTTGGCAGAGGTCGTGGCTGATCTTCAGGTGGTGGCTGAGGAGGTTAAAAACGCCCAGCAATATCAACAGCTGTATGAGATTCCATTATTGATATAATAATGATTTAATTAAGCACATCCACACAGCAACAGGGAGGGCAACGACAAAGAGTGAGTGAGCGGTTACATAAACGAACACGCCATAAAAAAAGCATAAATGTCAAAAAATAAAGTAACAAAAATAAGCTAACCCAAATAGGAAAGTTTCGAGTCGGTTAGAGATTTTAGTTTTGATGTTATTGACATTTGTATTTTCGTCACCGTAGGAAACTTTAGTTTTCAGCGTAATCTCTAATTGAAACTTTTGGAAGATTCGCCCTCTCTGCTGCTAAACTATCTGTTGATACAAGTGATGTTGGGGTTGGAGCAGTATTGATTCAAGAAGATAGAAATGGTGTTGATCATCCAGTGTGCTATTTTTCTATGAAATTAAATAAGCACCAAACAAATTATTCAACAATCGAGAAGAAATGTTTAGCTTTGATATTGACATTACAACATTTTGAAGTTTACATTAGTTTAGCTCCTTCTCAGATTATTGTGTTTAGTGATCACAACCCCCTTACTTTCATCGACAAGATGAAAAACAAAAATCGGAGATTATTAAGGTGGAGTTTGTTGTTACAGGAATATAATATTGACATCAGGCACATCAAGGGAAAAGACAATTTAATAGCAGATGCACTTTCCCGTGTATATAAATATTATTTCATGTACACTTTGTATAATTCATAAGAGTTCTTCTTATGTAATTTTTTGTACCTCATATATAATTAATCTATGGTAAAAAGAAAGCTTTATTATATAAATCTTTCTTTTTCTTTGTGGGGGAAGTGTTATTTGTAATTTAATTATTTGTTTGTTAGTTTAATTTTTTTTATTTTATTCCATTACATGTTATTGTAGTGATAAGTTTGTCTACTGCATTTGATATTTTTTTACAAATTCAGTTCAGTTCTGTTTGACCTGATAAACAACCAGTAGTGGAAACATTGTATCTAGTTGCTGACATTGGTTCAGAGCCAGTAAGGGTTTTTAGTAAACAACTTTTTTCAAGAAAACATTTCGCCAGAGTAAGAACCATTGATTTTAGCTAAAGCCATACCTGGAGTACGTGACAAATAACATGTGTTTATTGTTACAAACGTTTGGTTTTCCCAGTGGGATGAATTTTTGACCTCCATCCAGGAATCTGTTTTGCGTTTTAGTTGGGCTTATAACTCATGTTATCATAATAATTTGCCAGTTGGGTTCTAATTCTTTGACACCTAAAGGTGTTTTGTTGTGACCAGTTTGAGTTGAATTTTTACTTTATGGAATTATTGATTCTTTCCCTGAAATATACTAGTGCTCATACAGAAATTCTTGGACAAGGAAATTTATCAAAATTTATTCAGAAATTCTAAACTGGAATATTATTTTCTTTGATTCAACAAGGAACTGTTGGCACGACAACACTTTGAGCGTCACGACATACGTCATCGCCCTCCATTTTGATTTCATCGGGACTCGAACACAGATTCATTTTGGAATTTTCATTGATAGGACTTCTATTTTTTAATTCTTGGATTAATTTTGGATTTGATTCATAAACCGTAAGTTCTTTTTTTTTATTGTTACTTTGTTTTTTCTAGGGAAATAAATTATCTGTTAACTTTTACAAAGCTTGTTGTCTTCACTATTTTCTTATTACTTTTGTGCAAGCCTAGACACGTAACACATTTTAGAAAAAAGGCAACAATAATATCGCACTGTCGAAAAGATTCAATAAGTGCACTGGATACGTAAATGTAACATATTTCCTGCTATTCATCCCTGTGGGTTTACTAAAGTATATGTATATTTCCTTTAATTGATTCCTGTGAGTTTCGTACAATACATGTCTATTTGCCGACGTTCATTATTGTGGGTTTCTTACAATGTATGTGTTTAACTCATTCATCCCTTTGGTTTTATTACAATATATGTTAAATGCAGTGTGTTGTGTGTTGATCACTCAGAATAAGTGTTAATCAGTCACAACAGGTGGTGGTCAGTCGAAAATAGTGTTGGTCAGTAAAACTAGGTGTTGGTCAGACATAATCAGAAACAATATGTGTTGGTCAGTCACAAATGATGTTGTTCACGCAAAATAGGTGTTAGTCACTCACGATAAGCATTGTATAGTCAGTGCGATTTTTTGTCGGTCTTTACGGGTGTTTAACCCACTCTGTTCAAATTTCATAAACCATTGTTTTATCGTGTTAATTTACCATTATCCCCATAATGTCATGTAAATTTTAAAAATTCCATAATCATATCAAATTCCGAGGGGGGGGGGCATATCCATAAGTGATATCTTGTTCCCATATAGTAACTCCTGCATAAGCAAGCCGTAGGTAAAGCTCATTCAATTGTAGGCTTTCAGGATTAATACAGAAGGAGGACCAGATTTTTACTATCCAGCACTTGCAATCTGATTAAAATCAGATCTCCACTCTTCACGTACAATAGAGGAGATCTGATTTTAATCAGACTGCAGCACTTTTGACTTTTTCATCCTGAATTAAGGGAACCCACGGTGATTCGTTGGTTAGCGTGCTGAGTTTGAAATCTAAAATCTGCGAATTCTTATCCAGACATGACCAGGACTATTTGGCGCCGTGGCTTCTGTCAGGGCAAGGCACTTACTCCGTTTCTTTTGCTTATTTCAATATATTTGTTTTTTTATTCCGGTTTGTTCCTCTTGTCAAGAGTATTCTGCTTTCCCAAAGCGATGAAAAGAAGTTGCTGAAGTTATTTAAATTTTATTCAATAAAAAGTGTTAAAAGAATATATACTCACACTCGATCCTTAAATAAAGAGAGTTTTCTAGTGATAGTCAAAATCACGAGAAAGGAACTAATTACTATTGATGTTTTGGTTTGGGCGTTTTATTTTGTTATGAATCCAATTTATTATACCATGGATATTTAAAAAGTGAAACCATGAAGTTACACAAAAACCGTAGGATTCTACTGAGAATTATATTAATTTTTTTCTTCCAAGTCGACCTTGATATCAATCGGAACGCACTCAGATATAATTAAACGTCTATTGGTGAAAAACCATGTTTATATAACAATCCAGTGAAGATAACAATATTTTTAGATAGCCACCAAGGTGGTCATATTTAGCGTTAGTCATTTTCATTTTGGACCAAGCAGACACCGTAAGAATTTTTCTGATGAAAATAACTTTCATTTAGGAGGAGTAGCAAATAAAAGATTTTCAAGATGGACACATATGGACGTAAGATCCACACCATTTTATTTTAGGATCAACAAAACATTACAAATCTTCACGAGAAAACTGCATGCTGCTACGTTCGTTCATTAATGTGAAGTAGTGGTAACACAATTTTCAAGCTCGCCACTGTGGCAGCCGATTCAGACATGAGATCGGCACAGTTTATAACCAGATCAAGCTCGCCACTGTGGCAGCCGTATCAGACATAAGATCGACACAGTTTACAACCAGATCAAGCTTGCCACTGTGGCAGTCGTATCAGACATCAGATCGGCACAGTTTACAACCAGATCAAGCTCGCCACTGTGGCAGCCATATCAGGCATCAGGTTGGCACAGTTTACAGCCAGATCAAGCTCGCCACTGTGGCAGCCGATTCAGACATCAGATCGGCACAGTTTACAACCAGATCAAGCTCGCCACTGTGGCAGCCGTATCAGACATCAGATCGACACAGTTTACAGCCAGATCAAGCTCGCCACTGTGGCAGCCATATTAGACATCAGATCGACACAGTTTACAACCAGATCAAGCTCGCCACTGTGGCAGCCGTATCAGACATCAGATCGACACAGTTTACAGCCAGATCAAGCTTGCCACTGTGGCAGCCATATTAGACATCAGATCGACACAGTTTACAACCAGATCAAGCTCGCCATTGTGGCAGCCGTAACAGACATCAGATCGGCACAGTTTACAACCAGATACGATATTAAATCTTATGGTGAAAACCCCACGTCTTTAAAGGAATAGTGATTACCAGATGCTCCAAATGCTGCCATAGCGGCCATATTGGACTTTGTATCAGTACCATTTTAATTTTAATGAACATGGCATCATAAGTTTTTTAGTGAAAACCCCATGTTTATATGACCATCCATGTAGGAGAAGTAGTGATAAAATGATTTTTGATATGACCGTTTTCATTTAAGACGAACTGGATATATTGCGAAATCATTTTTTGAAAACCCCACTTCAATATGACTTTCTGCTTAGGAATAGTTGCGATAATAAAATTTGAAAGATAGCTGCCATAGCGGCCATATTGGATGTCAAATCCGCAACAGTTTTTAGTTAAGACCATCATAGCAAGTCCTTTAGTGAAAGCACCATGTGGATTTGACCATCCATGTAGGAGGAGTAGTGACAACAAGCTGTTCAAGTTAGCTATTGTGGTGCCTGTATTTGACATCAGATCAGCACTGTTACCATTTATAACCAATTAGACGTCATAATAAGTATTGTATTGAAAACTCTATGTTGATATAACCATCCATGTGAAAGGAATAGTGATGACAAGAGTTTCAAGATGGCCACTGTGGCCGTCATACTGGACATCAGAGCAGCGACGCTTTCATTCTTCACTCCAATTGCCTCGGCACCAAATAACCTACGTATGCTGTTATGTCGTAAAACCACCCACCCAACCAAATACAGACACCATTTTCACTGAGGGATAATTGGACCATGGAACGAATGTGTGTGTGTGTGTGTGTGTGTGTGTGTGTGTGTGTGTGTGTGTGTGTGTGTGTGTGTGTGTGTGTGTGTGTGTGCGTGCGTGCGTGCGTGCGTGCGTGCGTGCGTGCGTGCGTGCGTGTGCAAAGTTTCACCGCAATTCTCCAAGTAGTCTAGGAGCAGTAGCGATAACAAATTTGTGTTAACAGACGAACGGACGACAAAGGATGAAGGAGAACAAAACATCCCAAAAGAGTGTCTGATATATTACAGTTAGAGCTAAAAAAAAATCTTGACACGTCAGGGGTGTGATATTGTAAACAAAGATTAATGGTAGTATCATGTCTTGATTGCGAACTGAATTATAATGTAACCTGCCCATGTATGACTAAAAATAAATTAACCCTGCTCCCCCATCCACAAAAAGTCTTAAGAAAAAATATCATTGATGATGCCAATGTCCCCGCAATAAAAATTATAATAACGCCTCGAAACATGCCACGATATATGCAACAAATCTAATTATAAGTTAATATTAATATTCGTTAAAAGAATAAAATAATAAAGCTTACTTGGGAAACAAGGGTTGTCAGCACATGTGGGTATCTTTACACAACGAACGCCGTTCCCATAGTAACCACCTGGGCAAGCACCGCATCGATAACTTTGTTCTGTTTCGTGGCAACGGACTCCAGCGTAACAGGGATTATCAGCACATGTTATTTTCGTTGCTTGAGGTGCTCTTGCTTAAATTGTTGCAAGAAAAAGCTCAAATTCAGTTCAGTTTGTTCATTTGTTTATTAATTAATTTATTTATTTATTTATTTATTTATTTATTACTGTCCCTTACTTTCTAGTTCACTTTCTTACAATCTAAATTGCTTGCTTACCTTTGCATAGATCATAAAGAGCATTAAGTACCTAAAAATACCAATAAAAGCCGCTTAATTCATATTAAGGATGCAAAAACTCAAAATCTTAAAATGTCTTAATAGAGCACAAGCATCGATATCCCGCCACGGTGACTCAAAACTGATCTAAACACAAAACTTCAGGTGGGATGGACAGAAGGAAGGAAGTGCAGACAGAAGAATATGGTAAGACTATACATCATACCAATGTCATCTTTGAGTATATAAAATAAATATATAAAAATATATATATGTTTACCACTTCTGCACATATCACACTGCCGCAGCAAGTCACGCATATCCCTAGTTTCTCTTGTCTGAAAAATAAATAAAGAAATAACATATCCAAAACTAATATATTGCAACCTACTTACAGACAGGAATTGTGTCGGGGAATACTTCGAGATGATGCACTGACGCATTGTTTACTAATAAAGAACTTTGTACTACATCACACTAATAGTGGTAGTTGTTAAAATACAGATTTGTGGGGTGGTGCTAGTGGTTGGGGATTAACAAACGTTCAGATATATACGGCATTAGCAGATGAAAAGAAACTGTAATAAGCAGCAGCAGCAGCAACAGCAACAACAACAGCATAGCCTTATGCCCGCTGCACCATACTTATATATACTTATATATATATATATATATATATATATATATTACGGTGGAAAGTGCGGGTTGGTGGGAATATATATAGCCAATGCGATATACATCTGTCAGTCTATTCGTAGAACGAGTTGTTTCCGCAACGTAACTTAGTTGTTGTCATGTTTTCCCAAGGCTGCAATTGTGCACTACCCATGTGTAGGGCCGAAATCAATTCATTTTGGAGCTGTTACGTTGAACATCATGGTTATTAGAACTGAGCTATCATTTTCCTTTTTGTATGATACGTTAAGTTTTTGGACCTAAACGTTTCATAGGTATACTACACTTTGCGCAGAGGCAGCCCTTTGCTGATTCTAACGCTGAAAGTTGAAAGATCAAGGTCACGTAACCCGGCATTTTAGTTTATGGGTTTTAGCTCAGAAAGGCAAGCTTCCTGGATCCATTTTTCATCAAATCTTATAGAGAGTCTACATTTGGGCAGAGGCACCATCCTATTAATTGGTATACCCAGAGTTTAAAGGCAACAAATATCACATTGGGTTCCTTATGGTAAGTCCACTTTTGTCACGATTTCCACATCCAAATTTTATATAAACTTCGTCGTTTTTTTTACACTTAGGAAGGGCAGCTCACTGATTAGTCTGCAACTGATAAAACAAAGGTCAAGACCACTGGGAGTTATGTTGTATAATTAATGCATAGTTTATGCAAAGTAACTCAGCTTACATGAACCCGGTTTTCATTAGACATCATAGGTGTACAACTAGACAGTAGCACCTCCTTGCCAAATTGAACTAAAGCCTCGATGACTCAGTGGCTAGCCTTAAAAGTAGTATAGTGGGTTACCGTAGCGACAATGGGAATTAGCATTACAGACCCCCCCTGGGCCAGTATAGCCCCAAGAAGTAGGTCAACACCCTGGGCCTGTATAGCGACAATGGAAAATGGAGTAGAGGGACTAGAACACCCTGGGCCTGTATAGCGACAATGGAAAATGGAGTAGAGGGCCTAGAACACCCTGGGCCTGTATAGCGACAATGGAAATTTTGTAGAGCGGTGACTAGGAGACTGTGGGTTTGTAGAGCGATAAGCGACAGTTGGCATGACGTCACACTGGTAACAATGTAGCAAAAAGAGAAGTACTGTGACGTCAAGCTACCTGAGAGAGGGCTATAGACAAACACGAATCAAGAGCGTTCGTGTTTCTTTTTTTTAGTAGAGGAAGGGTTTTATATATATTCGTTTAGGGGGGAGATAAAATGAAAATTAAGATCTTTTCGAGGCATTGGAAGTGGCCCTGAAAAGGGCCGTTGTTTGTTATGTGATGTTAACACCATTCTGTTAACATACAGGACATCGCATAGGTCTTCTTATCTTCCTCAAATTTCTCAAAGTTTGTCTTAAACTGTGTCTCACTTCTGGTCCGTAGATGAGAGTCCGCTTAAGACAGCCTTGTCTTTCCACATAACATCTTCTTTTCCAAAGAGTGGCCCCGGTGATCCGGATGACAGTCCATTTTGTTTTCACATACATGGGTAAGTCTGTATGGAACAGCATTGAGGATACCAAAGTAGAGGATTCTACGTCGATCAACATCTTTTCTGTGACGAGAACAGGTGAAGGGAATGAAGTGAACCGCGTTTATTTATAGTGGAAGACCGGATCGAAACGGATTGAAAGGGTTCACCAATCCCAACACGCGTTACAAAATTCAGTCACTTCGCGGAGTCTGTCTTCCAATCCGAAGAGAGCTACCCGTGACGTCACATTTCCTATATAGGCACACTAGCGTCTGTGCGCAGTGAATCGATGCGGTAGTGTTTTGTGAAACATGACGGAACCTAAGAAGACAATGAATTGGGGTGCACCGGCTGTGGAGACGAGAAGTAATGGTACAGCAGCAGCTACCAAAGTGAACACAGTGCTACCTCCCGAAGAGGTTGATTTCAACTGGGATTTAGTAGATTTTTTATCTTCTTCCCAAGAATTTGTTCCGGTACCAGTACCTTCGCCACTTTCTCCTTCATTACCACGTGTCGACGATTTTAAACAAAGACAGAGAGAAGAATTGGAGAAATTTTTACAGCAGCAGAAAGCAGCAGAGCAAGCATTTCTTCTTGAACAGAAACAGCGAGAAGAAGAAGAAGAGGCAAGAAGGAAACAACAGGAAGAAGAAGAAGCAGTAGAGAAGAAACAGAGTCTAGGAGAGAAGGAGAACAGCGAAAGTCAAACGGTCACGGTACTCTTGGACATTTTGGCCGAGTTAAGAAGTCTGAAACAAATGTATCAGACTTCTTTATTACGACCCAAGAGAAAAAGACCTTCCCGCGCCAAACAACCTAACCCTGTGACTACACCAGAGATACCACCCCTAGTGATATCTACTAGATCATTGACAGGAGCAAGTCCACAAGTAGGCCTTGGCCGTGGCAAAGGCTTAAGACAGTTAAAGCGAATTGATTCTCGTTCCTGAGTTTGTTCTAAGGAAAAACAAACACTCAACAGTCCTTTTCAGGGCTACCCAATACTCTCGAAAAGAGTGACTATTCATTTTGCCAAAATCAATTGAAACTCAAAATCCCTTCTTTAACCCTATGATGTACGTGTTGTGAGTGTATGAGTGTAGGTCCTTATTATTTCTAAATAATGAAAACCAAGAGACACTTACGTTTTTCAGTTTGGTCTATTCTGTTACAAATTTTTTACAATTCAATATCACAACATAACACAACACAACACTTTTTAAAAAAGTTCATAGATTTCTTCTGTCTCTTTTTTCTTTCACTCTCTGTTTTTTCAATTTCTTCACTTTTACACTTTTTTCCTCTTCTTCCTCTTCTTCTTCCTCACATTTTTCTCGTCTTCTTTTCTTTTCTGTCTTCTCTTTCTGAACGTGTCTGGGTTCTTCTTTTGTCAAGGCTACCTCTGTTTCTTATTCCTCCTTCTCCTGCTCCTGTTGTTTCTTAGGGCACTCTGAAGACCAATGTCCTTTCTCTTGACAATGATAACAGGTATCTTGACTTTTGTTTCTTTTGACACTGGCCTTGCTTCTTTGACGGTCTGGACATTCTGTAGCCCAATGCCCTTTCTTTGACAGATATAGCAAGTATCTTGACTTTTATCTCGAAAGGAAGGAGAGTAGTCCGTTGGCTTGTCTGAAGAAAACTTTCTTATCACACCTCGCAATGCTCTAATCAGAAGTTCGATCTGTGTGGGTTCTTCCATTGTGCTGGTCGGCTTGAGAGCGAAATGAATACTGAGAGGGGAGTCACTAGCCTTTATATATGCCCTGGTCTGACACAGATATATAGGGTTCATGGTGTTTCACA